>JAJOOS010017177.1:0-25371 GCA_029582725.1 Solanum chiquidenum
TAACTCCTAAGACCATTATCTTCACTATTTACTACCCCATCATCTTCCTATTCATTGCTAGGAAGACTTCTTCTAGTATAAATAGTGGTGGTCTTCATTTGGTTTGCAAGACACAACACACAAGAAAAATATAGAGTGAAATAGTTAGTCAAAAAAGAGAGTTCTTATTAGTTGAAGGGAGGTGTTCTTTTTGTGGAGCTTTGGACTCAACTCTTGTCCAGAGTTGTTGAGTTATATATTGTGATTAGGCTGTTGTATCCTGGAGGGGACAAGTCAAGTAGGACTACTGCTGGACCGGTGAAAAACATTTGCTGCAGTGGGCTTGAATCTCCTTAAAGAGAGCGAGATATCCGCACCTCAGCCTGAAGAGATTTATTTCTTCATTTTTATTTCAATTGTAATCTTGTATTTTTGTTATATTGTAAGTTTTTCATTAACATATAGTAAGATACCAGTTCAAGCAAGAATCACCAATTTCATATATCAAATATTCAAGGAAACATCTAAAAATTGTACAAAAATACAACAGGGCTGATAAATTCATAACTAATATTGTAATACTGTACATTAAAAAAAAAAAAAGTCTCCAAAAATTTGGCTCCGTTTGTAAGTTGCACACTAATACTGTGTTCCACCAACATAGAACTACTCTTGCATAGTTGCGACTCTGATTCAATTATACCTGCATTAAAGTTACAACCTTATTTATTAATTCAGCTATATAGATATAGCAAAACAAATGTTTGTTATTAGACAATTACCACTCAAACTCCAAGTTAATTTGATGAGCGCCTTCTCTTGTTATTGTAGAAAGGTTGGGTAACGCTACAAACAATATGCATGGTTGTTCCTGTCCTTCTCCACATCCTGCACAGAGTGGGCGCTTACCCTTCCGGGCTTCCCTTTCTTGTTTTGTAATTGTAGAAATGTCAGGTAAGTTTACTAATAGCCCCTTCTGGTTCGACCCTTCCCCTAACACTTCACATAGTGTGGACTTATCACTCCGGGCTTCCCTTTCTTGTCTTGCAAATGCAGTTGGTCCGAGGACAGTAAAGCGTTTCAATGCACTGTACCAAGACATGTACTCACTACGTTTGTAACATTTGGTACCGTCTCTGTTCCGACCTTCCAGCTCATTCATTAGGACCTATAAATTCATAACATAAGTGTAGAGAAAGAGAAGTGAAGATGAGAAATTATTTACTCTCATTATAATATTGCAGAATACCTGTATAAAGTCATGTTTTCGGGCATCTGAATTTACTGTTACCACCAAGGTCCGCGGATGAAAGTAACCAAAAAATTCAGCAAGAAAAGATTCATATCTTGGTTTAAATGAAGATTGTATTACCAAATTTATGCGCTTGATACAAAGTGGTTCAAGGTTTCCTGGATGAAATGTTACTCCCTGCGTAGACAACGAAAAATAATATTCAAAAGGAAATCGAATTGAAAAATACTAAAGATGTAAGTACATACCTTTGCTCCAGTTGTGTCAGTTTCCAAGGACAACGTGATATTTTCACCCAAATTTTCAGCAAAAGTTCTCAACTCAAGCAAGTTATTGGTTGCACGAGCACCCATCTCAACTTCCATTTGCCTTGATCCCATTATGGGACGCGGGGTTTGGAATTTAAAGCTATATATTACGTTGAACAATTGTAAATTAGGAGTAGCTATGAATGCTTCGCGCAAGTCAATGATATTATTCAATGTCAAATACTCCAATTGAGGACTCACAATTTTGATTTTTTTCAATCCTCTACATAATATAAGACATAAGGATTTTAGAATTGGGAATGTTGAGCAAATGTCATGAGGAAACGAGTCGGGAACATACGTAGAGTCTATATGGAGGAGTTGTAGTTTAGTAGAAGCGGACAGATCAAGTTTGGTCAAGGCTGGACAACACAAGTGAAACTCGAGAAGATTTTGAGCTTTTACTTCAATTTTTGTAATTTTTTTGCGAGTATTGACATGAATCTTTTCGAGATAATTGAGATGGGGGACTGCGAATTCATTAAGGGTGTCACAATTTATCAAAGTTAACAGAACAAGGAGAGGACATTTGGGTATAAAATTGGAGAAGGCGTGCGAAAAAATGCAAACAGAATGAAAATACAACTCTTTCAATGAAGGCATTACATTAAATTTTCGAATAACATTCATATTGCAATTTCCTTTTATATGGAGAATGGTTAAAAATTTGGAATCTATAATTCCGGGAGACGCACAATACTTAAAATTAGGTGGTATGAACAAATAAAGTTCTTTGAAACTCATGTTGTCTGAAGCAAGTTTAATAAATGGAAAGACATGGTAGCGATTAGTGTCGGAGCATAAACAGGACGCGTGACGGTACAATTGAGAGGAGCCACAGTATCCACAGGCTATCTTTGCAGAATATGTTTGGACTAAATTGAGATCGTCGTTGAATGATTTTATTATTTGACGCCATTTTTTGGAAACAAGAGAAACAGTTGGTCTCTGTTTCAGAGTTACACAAGACAGGATTTTCTCGATGATGTCCTGTGGAAACTCGGAAAATATTTGATCGGAATCAGAAAGAGTATTGGCGGCCATTACAGACAATGTAGGGTTTAAAACATCATTTCTAACATCATTTAAATATATAGAGAGGAAAATAATCTATCATTTTTAGGGAGGAGTTGTGTCTTTCATAAAACAACACAACGGTTTAGGAAGGTTGTAACCGTTATGTCTATTCAATATAATAATAATAATAATATTAAATATATAACTAATTATATATTTACATATTTTTATTAATTAATATTAGTCTGAATTGGGAAATATACATATCTTCTTGCTTCTATACTGCTAATCTTTTTGCACCTCCGATCAACAACAACAATTACATATCCGGTCAAATCCCACAAAGTGTGGTGTGGAGAGGATATAGTATATGCCAACCTTGTCCCTACCTCGTGGAAGTAAAGAAGCTATTTCTGAAAGACTCTCGGCTCAAGTGAAGCGAAAGAAAGGAGTAACGAAAAGGAAAAAAACGGCTTTGAAGAAAACATGATAACAAATAGGGAAGCAGTGCAGACCATACATACAAAGAACAGTAACATCAAGAAAATAGTGCAATCGCCTAAGTATAATAAACAACAGGTGGTAATAGATAACAAAAGCAAGAATACCACACAAATAAGGCTTTTACTACGACATAAACACCGGGCCAGAGGCCCAGACTACCACCAAGCCTAATCCCGTCATAAAGCAAGGCAACACTCAACTACCTACTAATCTTCTACCCTAATCTGCGACCTCCATACCCTCCTATTTAATATCATGTTCTCGATAAGCTGAAGTTGCAGTCTCATGGAACATCGACTAATTATTCAACCTAGGATATAAACATGATAAGGTAAGGAATAATTTTAACTTTTCACATGCACCAAACAGAAAGCAAAATGGAAGTTCATTTGCATATTTAACTACTACTTCCATAAACATTTGAAAAGTTAGGTTAGATTTTTGCCTCACAAAATGGAAGTTCATTTGCATATTTAAAATTAATGACATCTTTGAGATTCTGATAAGTTCAAATAATGAGTCTTAATCTTACACTAGAACAAAAACAGCTTTAAGCGGCAAGAAATATACATATTAACAAAGAGTGATAAAGTCTTTACCAGCATTAGTTAATTGTCATTAGATCCAGTGTTATTATATGTCAGTTAAGGCAAAACATGTCATAGTATCAACCCATATTGCGATGGAAGACAGAATACTTTGATTACAAGATGAAAACAAGGCAAAATAAGCAACAAAAGTACTGATTTAGATTCCTTGAATCAAGAAAGGAACCATGTGCCATATTCACGAAGAAATATGAATCGATGTCATTGCATCAGCCTCTATATTGACAGAAACACAATCGACCAGGAAGCTGTTCTATAAGTTCTTGCACAAATTAAAATCTGCATCTAGTCCAAATTGTTAGTAATTTCTATTTTGTGGACTCACATATTAATATACTATACGTAGATATGCTATCATTGAAGTAGCCCATTGTATGTATTAAAGTTTGGAGCCTTAAAAATAAATCACTATTAATATGAGTTTGTTTTAGGTAGCTTGAAACTCATGGACCTTTTCTTAAGTCTGATGGAGACTTATTGAAAAGGTACCATTTAAACCTAAAAAGGTACATTTCAGATAAAAGACACGTTTTAAGCTGTATATGAAGTTTTGATGATTGAAAAAGTTTGGACCTGATTCTAGATGAAACTGAGAGTGTCCATACATTAAATACTACAACTGTCCAAAAGCCTGCAACTCTGCAATACCTGTTGTGGTAATTGGTGCGCGTCTCCCACAACATAACAGGTCCTCAGCCAATGAAATTGCTTTGTGTGTTTGTGCCTATCCTATAATATGTCTATTCTCCATTGTCACAAACAAGTGTTTGCAAACAGATTTTTCACAAAAGCAAAAGCCTCTTTCTCAACGGAATATTGCTCAAGAGCAGCCGGAGGACCTGATAGAGTTATCATTGTTCTTAGTTGCTGCTAGAGTTTATACTTCAGTGGTTAATATTGTAAGATCTATTCCTAAGTTATAAAGGAAGTAGATCAGTTTGCATATTAGAACACAACGAAATTTAGCTAGAGTTACTTATGTTGGGTTCTTGAAGTCTAAATCGACTAGAGTTAGTTGATTTAGTAGGCAATAGAGTTATATATTGCTTAGTTTTTTTTTGCTTGTATTAGAGTTGCAACAATAAGGGGGAAGGGATTAAGAGTTTGATTCCTAGATTACTATAGAGATCTGTAATTTGAAGTCTTTGCTCCGTTTTGAGTGAAATGGAGTTGAGTTGAAATCCTATGAGACAGGTCGTGGTTTTCTCCTCCTTTGAGCAAGGGGGTTTCCATGAAAAACTCTCGTGTATGTTTTACTTTGAGTTGTTTACTTTTTGCACTTTTATTCTGTCAAGGGACCTGGTCCAATGACTGTTAGTGGACGTATACATTCTATCAATATATATGCTCTCTTTCGATCAAAAGCGGAAGTAAAAATCCATCACTTAGCTTTTGGTTCACCATTCACTAGCATACCATCATTAATGATGTAAACATATTATGTCATATATAGTAAGCAATCAGTTTAAGCAAGAATCAGAAATTTCATGTGTCAGTTATTCAAGGAGGACTAAATTGTTTGTAAAATTGTACAAAAATACAATAGGTTTGATTAATTTCATAACCCTCCTAAATTTGACTCCGTTTGTAACTTGCACACTCGATCGATCCTGTGTTCCACCAACATAGCACTACTCTTGCATAGTTGCGATTCTGATTCAGTTATACCTGCATTAAAGTTACAACCTTATTCATTAATTCAGATATATATAAATAATTAAATAAATGTTTGTTATGTGACAATTACTACTCAAACTCCAAGTTAATTTGATGAGCGCCTTGTCTCGTAATTGTAGAAAGGTTGGGTAAGGCTACGAACAATAGAGCTCTTTGAAACTAATGTTCTCTGCAACAAGTTTACTAAATGGATTGACATGGTAAATATCTGTGTCAGAGATATTGATAGGCCATCTAGTGGACATTGTTAAAGAATGACAAAAGTCCCACATCGGTGGTTAATGAGATGTGTGGACTCCTTATAAAGCTTGGGCAATCTTACTCCCTTTGAGCTAGCTTTTGGGGTGTGAGTTATGCCTAAGACCTAATTTAACATGATATCAGAGCAGGGCCCATCTCACCCAATGTTGGGGCCCCCAAAAATCAAAATTGCCCACGCACCAGATGCTAAGCACTGGGCGTGAGGTGTGGTGTTAAAGAATGACAAAAGTCCCACATCGGTGGTTAATGAGATAGGTGGACTCCTTATAAGACTTGAACAATCCTTCTCCCTTTGAGCTAGCTTTTGGGGTGTGAGTTAAGCCTAAGACCTACTTTAACAGACATCATGAACACCGGAGGCAATGTCTAGTTGAACACACATTCGTTAAAGTCTTGAGGGGTCCATGAATAACGTGGTGAAAGAGCTCCCATTGTTGAGAACTCAAAAAAAAATGGCATTTAGTATTTACATTTTGTGAATTTGGATTTTATTATAAATATGGTTTGTACAGCTAGGAATAAGGCTGTAGTATTTAAGAGGTAAGGCCAAACCCTCCTCCTTGATAAATAATACAACACTTTTGAAAAATTAAAGTTGATTTTTTGGAGGTACAGAAAATATCTTAGATATTTAGTAGAACTTTCTAGAATTTTGTAGAGTAAATATCTTTGATATTTGTACTTAAGAAAACTCTAGAGTATTAGATATTTAAGAGAGATATTTGTAGAAAAGATTAGAAGAGTCTAGATCCTAAGTATCTAGAATCATCCCTACATGAGTAAAAATAGGGGTGACCTCAATCATTTGTAAACAATTCAAGAACAACTCAAATCAAAGTCTTTTTCTGCAATAAAGGTTTTTTTTTATCGAAAAGTACTCTTTCTCCATTCCAGCTTCCTCTTCTTTAGTTGAGTCTTCCGATTTTTGTTAACGATCTGGGGCTAGCATAAGGTTTCCTGATTATACTTTTTTCTGCTACTCTCTACAAACACAACTGTTATGTCTATTCAAAATAATAAAATAATAATACTTAATGTATATACTAACTAATTATATATTTAGGTATTGTTTGTAATGGCCGCGAATACTCTTTCTGATTCTGATAAAATATTTTCGGAGTTTCCAGAGGACATCATCGAGAAAATCCTGTCTTGTGTAACTCTGAAACAAAGACCAACTGTTTCTCTTGTTTCCAAAAAATGGAGTCAAATAATAGAATCGTTGGACGACAATCTCAATTTAGTGCAAACACATTCTGAAAACATAACTTGTGGATACTGCGGCTCCTCTCATTTGTACCCTCATGCATCCTGTGTATGCTCCGACACAGATCTCTACCATGTCGATCCATTTATTAAACTTGCCGCAGACAACATCAGTTTCAAAGAGCTCTATTTGTTCATACCACCTAATTTTAAGTATTGTGCATCTCCCGAAATTTTAGATTCCAAATTTTGGTGAAAGTATCACGTTGTCCTTGGAAACTGACACAACTGGAGCAAAGGTATGTACTTACATATTTAGTATTTTCCAACAATTTGAGAGTAAATTATTTTCCCATTCGATTTCCTTTCATGTTTGACAAGTCATTTCGTGTTGAATATTATTTTTCGTTGTCTATGAAGGAAGAAGTAACATTTCAAAGCAACATTCAACCACTTTGTGTCAAGCGCATAAATTTGGTAATACAATCTTTATTGAAACCGAGATATGAATCATTTCTGGCTGAATTTTTTGGTTACTTCCATCCGCGGACCTTGGTGGTGACAGTGAATTCAGATGCCCGAAAACATGACTTTATACAGGTATTCTGCAATATTATAATGAGAGTAAATAATTTCTCATCTTCACTTCTCTTTATCTACACTTATGTTATGAATTTATAGGTCCTAATGAATGAGCTGGAAGGTTGGAACAGAGACGGTACCAAACGTTACAAACGTAGTGAATACATGTCTTGGTACAGTGCATTGAAAAGCTTTACAGTCCTCGGATCAACTGCATTTGCAAGACAAGAAAGGGAAGCCCGGTGTGAAAAGTCCATACTATGTGTGGGGTTAGGGGATCGAAGGGTCGAGCCAGAAGGGGCTATCAGTAGACCTCCCCAACATTTCTACAATTACAAGACAATAAAGGGAAGCCCGATGTGATAAGCCCACACTATGTGCGGGGTCAAGGGAAGGGTCGAACCAGAAGGGGATATCAGTAGACTTACCCAACATTTCTACAATTAAAAGTCAAGAAAGGGAAGCTTGGTACGGTAAGCACCCGCTCTCTGCAGGTTCTAGGGAAGGACGGGAACAACAGTGCATATTGTTCGTAGCCTTACCCAACCTTTCTACAATTACAAGAGAAGGCGCTCATCAAATTAACTTGGAGTTTGAGTGGTAATTGTCTCATAACAAACATTTGTTTAGTTATTTATATATATCTGAATTAATGAATAAGGTTCTAACATTAATGCAGGTATAACTGAATCAGAATCGCAACTATGCAAGAGTAGTTCTATGTTGATGCCCTACATTATTGGTGTGTAAGTTACAAACGGAGCCAAATTTATGAAGGTTTTTTTTCCTATGGATTATACCTTAGTATGACTATATTAGTTATGAAATTAATCAGCCCTATTGTATTTTTGTACAATTTATCAATGTTTCATCGGATCTGTATGATTTAGTCCTCCTTGAATATTTGATCCATGAATGTGGTGATTTTTTCTTAAACTGGTATCTTACTATATATATGTGAAATCTAAGTGATGGATTTTTACTGCCGCTTTTGATTAAAAGAGAGAATATACATGATGGGAGTACATGGAAAGAAAGAAACACAAGATTTGAGATATTCAGTTTCTATATATGTCATAATATGTTTACTCTACTTATGATGGTATGGTAGTGAATGGTGAACCGAAATCTAAGTGCATGGATTTACATCCGCTTTTGATCAAATGAAAGAAAGAAACACAAGCTTCGCGAAATATATATATATATATATATATATATTTGTCAGCTATTATTTTGATGGAAGGCTATACAGTGTCAAAATCCCTTAATTATTCGTTTTAAAGGATCAAAGGGGGAGTACTTGTTATTCTGTTGCTAGTATGCGATAAAATCAATGATTCTAGGATTCCAAAAGGGGAGGCACCAAACATGTTCTACCTTCAGCTTCTATCTGTCATTACAATGTATCATGATGAGTGCTTTCCTACCAAGAAGAAAAAATACGTTCTAAGTTCAAGAACATAAAATAGTCAAATAAGGAAAGAAGATGAATTTTAATGTTGTCCACAACAAGTTTGTTAACAGGGTTGACACTATATCTGATGCACAGGGTTGGTATGTTGAGAATATTATTAACTAATACAAGTGTACTCTCTCTAACAACTTACACTTTTAGATGAGATGGTCACACCTCTGTTTCTGAGTGGAACACTAGGTTGCTAACGGAAACCACCCCGAAACTATGGTTAAAATCCAGCTAAAGCCCTTTCGGAATAAACCTTTCCACCGTGTAATCTTTGCTTCCCCGAAAATCTTCTGATCTCCACTGGCATGAAATTGCATATATGAGCCAAAGGGAATAAGCATGTCTGATCCTATACAATCCATATGTACAAAATGGGGAAGTGATCCCTTTTCGTTTGGTTCATATTCACATGTTCGTGTTAAGTCATCTGGCAGTGATTATGACATACTTGCAGAAAATCTAGAAGAATTGTTCTTAATCAATTAGTTAGCCTTCTTTAATAAGAGTAGATTTGTTCTTAATCAATTAGAATATCTTGTGGGATTGTATAGCAGATTATTTGGGATGGTAGTAGCATATTCTTTGGGATTGTAAATATCTTCCCATATCTTAGTAATTCTATATAATGTATAGCTAATCAAAATGAAAGTATTATCTTCCACCCATTTTGAGTGATCTTGCATACACTCTATCCTCTCCACACCCCACTTTGTGGGATTTCACAAGATGTGTTATTTTTGTTGTTGATCGGAGGGGCAAAAATATTAGCAGTATGATACTAGAGTGTTCAAAACTCAAAGTTGAATTATCATTTTACCCTTACATTAAAACAATTAAAACAAAATGTTATAAAATATAATTAAATAGTAAATAGTCAAAAATTGCTCCTCAAATGTAATAAATATTGTTTGCATATCCTTCAAGAAGTTGTCTTCTTTATTATATATATCAAATTAAAAAAAAACGTGGGACTCAAATAGTAATTACTATAATTAATGAAAGGTCGTTTCTCGTGTTAATGCAATAAAAGTCGTTTCCCTTGTTAATGCAAGATTGCAGAAGAAAACCAAGAGGTTTACAGTAATCAACATTTTACCATTGCAATTTAAAAGCAAGATTTTAAAGGATTTGTATTGAACAATTTAGTAAATAACTCATTAAATCGGTACATGAATCAAATTCACATTAATAATCAATTTCTTTTTTGCTGTAAAAATCAAAAGTATTTGAAGAGTTTTCCATTAAATAAATTTGATATGGACTAAATTCATTGAACTAATTTAATGCAAATCAATTTTATCCACTCAAAGTTCATCCTAGCTACTGCTATAAAATGTCTAGCATGGTCTTCATGTAAATGATAAGCAGAGGATGAGAGCTTATCATGCAAAAAATTAATCCTGCTCATCCTTTTGTATCTGCAGTAATTTCCTTGTTTTTATCTGCTCCTCCTTGTCTAGCTTAAATATTTTATGTCCTTTTGTTATATTTTGATATACTTTCTTATGATTTTGTTTTTCTATTGGAATATCGTGTGTCCTACATGAAGAAATTAGTGATATACAAGTCATGTTCTACTATATATCTTAATTATTGATGAAATTCATAATGAAAGATTAATTAGTTAATTTGATATGCTTATTTGTCTCTCGATAAAGTGTTCTACTTTAGTATAAATATATTTTCGAGATTATTATTTAGGAGTAGAGAGAGGAATAACTAAATGAGAAAAATCAAACGTCTATTTACTGTGATGAGAAGCTATTTATTATTGATGTAAGATTTTAAGTATGGCTGGAAAATTGTCAAACTCTAGTCTCCAGATTATTGGCTGGACCCATAACTAGTTAAGTAGTAATTGTCCAAATTAGTAATTGCTTTTTAGCAAAGATTGATGTTATCATAGGAAGGAAATTGCACAATTCAACATGAGAAGAAAAGAGAATGAGAAACTGCAAATGAAGGATAACAAAAAATGCTTGAGTATATCATCTATTTAATGTTCTTCTTCATAGTATATTTTTTATTATTTAGTGAATAAAATATAAATGATAAAACTAATATTGTTAATTTCAACATTTCCTATTTTATAACTCAACTTTTTAGTATATAAAAATTTAATAATAATAAGGGACAAACGTGTCACGCACGTTTCCAGAGACTAGTATATATATATTATTAATTAACGTGATATATGTGCATGTGCAAAACACGTACATTTAACTAGTTATATTAAGAGAGTCACAAAATGCCCCACCATCACATTGTAATCAATGAAACACTCTGCCGCTTTCTTTGCAAGCAATTTCTACAATCTCAAGGTTAAATTCCATGAATAACGTAACAATGCTAATTATCATGTACCTCAGAGCAATTTCAGGACATGTAACTTCATTCATGGGAAGCATATCAAGTCTAGTTTTCTTAAGAGTAGCTAAATTGCTGGGATCCCGACAATTTAGCAACTCTTAAGAAAACTAGCCTTGGTATGCTACCATTAATGAAGTTACATAGCCTTAATGCCCACAGGTACATGTTAGCAATGAGTCTGCAGAAATTGCTTGCAAAGAAAGCAGTAGAGTGTTTCATTACTTACAAGGTGATGGTGGACCAATTTTTGCCTCTCTTACGGGAGTTGCTGCATTAGAGGTTGATGAAATGGTAAGATCAATTCATACTAATTTCTTTGTGATGGCTCATGGTTCCTTTCCTGATTCGATGAATCTAAATGCAAACAGAAATGGATTACGTTAAATTGTCGAATAGCATTCATGTTGCAATTTCCTTTCAAAATTTCAGGAGACGCACAATACCTAAAATTAGGTGGTATGAACAAATAAAGCTCTTTGAAACTGATGTTGTCTGCAGCAAGTTTAATAATTGAATCGACATGGTAGAGATCTGTGTCGGAGCATACACAGGATGCGTGAGGGAACAAATGAGAGGAGCCGATATCTTTGCAGAATGTGTTTGCACTAAATTGAGAGTGTCGTCCAATGATTTTATTATTTGACGCCATTTTTTGGAAACAAGAGAAACAGTTGGTCTCTGTTTCAAAGTTACACAAGACAGGATTTTCTGGATGATGTCCTGTGGAAAATCGGAAAGTGAGGGGATCAAATTCAAATAAGAACTTCCCGAATGCTAGATCTAACTTTTTGAACAACTCTTCCAATACATCGTTGCTAGGTCCAACATTCTTTGCAGTATCCACGGGTTATCTTTGCAGAATTTGTTTGCACTAAATTGAGATCGCTGTTGAATGATTTTATTATTTGCCGCCATTTTTTGGAAACAACAGGAACAATAGGTCTCTGTTTCAGAGTTACACAAGACAGGATTTTCTCGATGATGTCTTGTGGTAACTCTGAAAATATTTGATTGGAATCAGAAACAGTATTGGTGGCCATTACAAACAATATAGGGTTTGTAACATCATTTATATATATAGAGAGGACAACAGATTTAGGCTAAATTCCATGGATAACGTAAATCATAATTAGCATACACTAGGTTGCTAATGGAAACCACCCCCGAAACCAGGGTTCAAATCCAGCTAAATCCCTTTCGGAGTAACCATCTCCACCGTGCATTCTTTGCTTCCCCGAACACCTTCAGATCTCCACTGACATGAAATTGCATATATGAGCCAAAGGGAATAAGCATGCCTGATCCTATACAATCCATATGTACAAAATGGGGAAGTGGTCCCTTTTCGTTTGGCTCATATTCACATGTTCGTGTTAAGTCATCTGGCAGTGATTATGACATACTCGCAGAAAATCTTGGAGGTCAGTTGTTTTTTTCTGGAGTGGCTACGATTCGAAAACATCCAGCCACCATGCATGGAGCCTATTTGAGTGGCTTAAGAGAAGCTTCTCACATTTCCCAATCCATGAAAGCGAGGCAAAACAATTCAAGGAAAATTGTATTAAAGAATGTTGGATCAAGCAATGGTGTATTGGAAGAGTTGTTCAAAAAGCTAGATCTAGCATTCTGGAAGTTCTTATTTATATTTGATCCCCTCACTTTCCGAGTTTCCAGAGGACACCATCCAGAAAATCCCGTCTTGTGTAACTCTGAAATAGAGACCAACTGTTTCTCTTGTTTCTGAAAAATGGCGTCAAATATTAAAATCGTTGGACGACAATCTCAAGGTTAAATTCCATGGATAACGTAGCAATGCTAATTAGCATGTAACTCAGAGCAATTTCAGGCCATGTAACTTCATTAATGGGAAGCATATTAGGTCTAGTTTTCTTAAGAGTAGCTAAATTTTTAAATGTACTTATATTCTTAATCCTGGTATAACTGAATCAGAATCGCAACTATGCAAAAGTAGTTCTATGTTGGTGCCCTACAGTATTGGTGTGTAAGTTACAAACGGAGCCAAATTTATGAGGGATTTTTTTTATGTAATAATACCTTTGTATGACAATATTAGTTATGAAATTAATCAGCCCTATTGTATTTTTGTACAATTTATCGATGTTTCATCGAATCTGTATGATTTAGTCCTCCTTGAATATTTGATCCATGAAAGTGGTGATTTTTTCTTAAACTGGTATCTTACTATATATGTGAAATCTAAGTGATGGATTTTTACTGCCGCTTTTGATTAAAATAGAGAATATACATGATGGGAGTATATGGAAAGAAAGAAACACAAGATTCGAGATATTCAGTTTCTTCTTGATTGGAGATTGTTCAGGAATGTCAAGATTTACAAGTGGCACTCAGTAAATCTGTAATAGAGTGGACAGCAGCACTTCAATCAGCTATTATTTTGATGGGAGGCTATACAGTGTCAAAATCGCTTAATTATTCGTTTTAAAGGATCGAAGGGGGAGTACTTGTTATTATGTTGCTAGTATGCCATAAATGAAAATTTAAGTAAAGTTAAATGTTTATGGATCTTACAGCACAAGGAATCAATGATTATAGGATTCCTAAAGGGGAGGCACCAAACATGTTCTACCTTCAGCTTCTATCTGTCATTACAATGTATCATGATGAGTGTTTTCCTACCAAGAAGAAAAAATATGTTCTAAGTTCAAGAACATAAAATAGACAAATAAGGAAAGAAGATGAATTTTAATGTTGTCCACAACAAGTGCTACCTTCAGCTTCTATCTGTCTGTAAGGCACCAAATAAGGCACCAAAAATACTGCTACCTTCAGCTTCTATCTGTAAACAGATGCACAATAATGAAGCATATACAGAAAGCAAAAAGAACTGAAGAGAGTCAATACACTGAAAAATATTGAACTTGTTCTAAATCAAGAAGAATGACACATGTTTAATGAGAAGGTTTATCAATGGTCGAGATTAGAGGTAGACGAATAAACCTTATTACAATGTATATTCAAGGTGATCCTATCAGGATTTATCCTCTGTCTTTCTCAATATCCATGCGCATGAGATGTAATGGCAAACGCAACAAACCGAGTAGAGATAGTTGTTTTAGACTAACTGACAAAAGCATAGTATGAACTGTTAAATGTACTTATATTCATTCCCAAGCCTCTTTAGGAAATCTGTCGGGAATGATGGCACAATTTATAATCATGACTTGTAGCTTAGTAGAAGCGCACAGATCTAGTTTCAGTAATTTTGATGATGAACTAAACAAGTGAAACTCCGGTAGATTTCGAGTTTTTTGTTCTTTTTTATAGAACGTAACTTTATAGTCACAATTCACATGAACCTTCTTAAGTAAGGCTGTGATAATTCATCAAAGTTAACTCGGCATATGGTTGGAGAAGGTGTGTGTGTGAAGAAATGCAAACAGTGTCAAAATAAATCTCTTTCAACGAAGACATTTCACTAACATCTTTAATATTGTCCATGCAGCAATTTCCTTTTATATGCAGAACGGTTAATTATCTTGAATCCAAAATATAACTAGACGCACAATACGAGTAATCAGGTACGAACAAATAGCATTCCGTGAAATTAATGTTGTCCACAGCTAGTTTGTTAACAGAGTTGACACTATATCTGCATCGACAGAATGAAAACTTCTTACTTTTCATTCTGATAGCAGTACTTCCCTTCTAAGACAAACCTATTATGTAAAGGTAATTATGTTGCCAATCTGTGTTTAAAACATAATTACTGATTTCAACAAATTTTGCAGAAACACGAAGTCACCAAAGTTTAATGAACTAGTAAGAACAGAAGAACATAAATTAATTCACAAAAACTAAAATCTGTAAAACATACCAAAATCTGTAAAAGACAGAATGAAAAAGATCAAGCCCACTGAATGCACAGTGCCCCCTTATGGAAATTATTCCCCTCTAGTATCCGAAGTTTGATTTGGAATATGTCCTCCCAGGATAGAATGATCTCAATCACCAGTGTATTGATACCCAAAATGTTGGTGTCAGCGAGCCACTCAACGACAGTTAAGTACACAAAAAATATTTGTGCAGAAGAAGAAGAAGAAACCAGAAATTTTCGTAAGTAAAAAACTCTGAAGAATAACTGGTATTTATAGCCAAGAGGAACTGATTCCGAAAGGTTGCAACCTTTCAGAATCCACACGACCATTAATGAAAGTTTGCAACCTTTCAAACGGTCATGGTTGTTCCTGAAAGTTGCAGCCTTTCAGAACTGTCATTTCCAACGGCGGGAAATTTAAATAAAATGGAAAAGTTTAAATAAAATAGGTCGCGTGCGGATCCGAGTCGGGTCGGAACATTTCGGTTAATTAACTAATTAATTGAAATAATCTCTCGATCGATCATTTTCCAAAGTCGAAGCCGGAGCCGAGCGAGTGACGACGACGACGGCGCGAGGGCGGTCCCTCTTTCCAATCCTTTTAACAATTAACAGAAGTGTTTCTCTATTTAAACTCTTCTATTTTTCCTTCCACCACCGATGAGGGAGAAATGCCTTTTTACTAAAGCATAAGAGGACTTTTCAAGTTCCTCTCTTTTCATCTTTCCTCAATTTTCCAGTAACTCTTGCTATATACCCAACAATCCCCCACATGAATGGGGAATGGTTATAACATAAGGAATGCACGGATGAGTGTGTACTTTACAAGCAAGAATTAATTGCATCTATCTAAGTAGGTTTCCCCTTGGACTTTTCGTAGTGAACATATGTCGGATATACTTAGTCAATCGGTAGATGCGATATTTTTGAACCATCAAGCTTTGGTGTACACCTAGACAACCTTATGTCACACAATTAACCCTTTACCATTTATGGTTCTTACGGTTGTGTTCGTTTCAGCTATGAACACCTCCTGGTTTCATGAGTGTATAGAGAATAAGTTTTTGACACTTCACACTCACATAGGTGATTTCTAACCATGTCATCTAGTAGATACACTATTTGGTCAAATCTGCCAAACTTAGCAAATCATTAAAAACTTTAAGCTTTATTAACTCATTAACAAGCCTTAAAGTCTTAACCTTGTTCCTAAACATTGTCTTCATCATGAGAATGGATTGAGTTGATTGACAATGTCGAACCGTCAGTCACAACTTTGTTTTTCTCCTTGAATCTAGCTCTTGGGATCTCCAGCCTGCTAGATAGAGTTACTGCCATGCTGACTTGTCCTAAGCCGTAAACCCATTCCCTTAGATGATCTTTCAACTGCCTCTCTCACTAGGCCTTTCGTTAGTGGATCTGACATATTATCGCTTGACTTCACATAGTCAATTGTGATAATTCCACTAGAGAGCAGTTGTCTTACGGTGTTATGTCTCCGTCATATATGACGAGACTTCCCGTTGTACATGACGCTCCCTACCCTACTTATTGCTGCTTGATTATCACAATGTATGCAAATAGGTCCCACATGTTTGGGCCAGAATGAAATATCCTCTAAGAAATTCCGGAGCCATTCAGCTTCTTCACCAGCCTTATCAAAAGCAATAAATGCATATTCCATTGTGGAGCGAGCGATACATGTCTGTTTGGATGATTTCCAAGAGACTGCTCCTCCACCAAGTGTAAACACATAACCAGTTGTGGATTTTACTTCATTTACCCCGGTGATCCATTTTTCATCACTATATCCTTCAATCATAGCAGTATATTTATTATAATGCAAAGCATAGTGTTGTGTATGTTTCAGATACCCCAACACACGTTTCATTGTCATCCAGTGAGTTTGATTCGGATTACTAGTGAACCGAATTAGTTTGCTAATAGCACATGTTATATTTGGTCGCGTATAATTCATAGTATACATCAAACTTCCCAACACTCTGGTATATTCCAATTGAGAGTCACTTTCACCTACATTCTTTTGAAATGTAAAGCTTAAATCAATTGGAGTTTTGACAACATTGAAATTCAAGTACTTGAACTTATCCAATACTCTTTCAATATAATGAGATTGAGATAATGCTAGTCCCTGAGGAGTTTTGAGAATCCTGATCCCTAAGATCAAATCAGCAACTCCTAAGTCCTTCATATCGAACTTGCTGGACAACATGCGCTTAGTAGCATTTTTATCGTCAATATCTTTACTCATTATTAACATGTCATCAACATACAGACAAACAATGACTTCATGATTCGAAACGTTTTTAATGTAAACATACTTATCACATTCGTTAATCTTGAATCCATTTGCCAACATTGTTTGGTCAAATTTAGCATGCCATTGTTTGGGTGCTTGCTTGAGCCCAAAAAACGGCTTCACAAGTCTGCACACTTTCTCTTCTTTACAAGAAGCCACAAACCCTTCAGGTTGTTCCATGTAAATTTCTTCCCCCAACTCTCCATTTAAGAAAGCTGTTTTTACATCCATTTGGTGGATTTTACGATCATGCATTGCAGCTAGTGCTATTAACATCCTAATTGATGTTATCCTTGTTACTGGAGAGTATGTATCAAAGTAGTCTAGACCTTCCTTTTGTCTGTATCCTTTGACTACAAGTCTAGCCTTATATTTGTCAATAGTCCCATCGGCTTTCATTTTCCTTTTAAAGATCCACTTTGATCCTAAAGGTTTATTTTCTGAAGGAAGATCAGCCAATTCCCAAGTATGATTACTTAAAATTGATTCGATCTCACTAGTGACTGCCTCTTTCCAATAGATTGACTCAAATGAAGACATAACTTCTTTAAATGTTGGAGGCTCATTTTCAAGCAAGAATGCCACAAAATCTGGTCCGAAAGAAGTGGATTTCCGTTGGCGATTACTACGCTTAGGATCCTCATTAGCTAGTGTATTTTCCGTTGATTCTTCCCGTGGTCGTTTAGGTCTTTCACTTGTCGACTCACATTCAGTTTTATATGGATAAATGTGTTCAAAGAACTCAGCGTTATCTGACTCCATTACCGTATTCACATGAATTTCAAGATTATCAAATTTGTGAACTAAAAACCGATAGGCCTTACTGTTCACAACATATCCAATAAATACACAATGTACACAATCCACTGTTTTGGGTCAAATTTTCACCCTCTTGGGTAAAGGAACCTCTACTTTGGCTAGACACCCCACACTTTGAAATATTTCAAGTTGGGTTTCCTTCCTTTCCATAACTCATATGGAATCGATTGTGTTTTGCTACAGGGTACCCTATTGAGTATCTTGTTAGCAGTAAGGATGGCTTCCCCCCCCATAGATTTCTTGGTGAACCTGAACTGATTATCAAGGCATTCATCATTTCCTTTAATGTTTTATTCTTCCGTTCAGCCAAACCATTTGACTGTGGTGTATAGAATGCAGTAGTTTGATGGATAATACCATATTCCAAACATATCTCAGCAAAAGAAGATTCATATTCTCCACCCCTATCACTCCGAATCATTTTTATCTTTAGATTCAATTGATTTTCCACTTCATTTATTGCTTAAATGCATCAATTGTTTCATCGTTACTATTAAGCAAATATACATAACAAAATTGAGTGCAATCGTCAATAAAAGTTATAAAATACTTTTTCCCACCACGAGATGGTGTTGACTTCATATCGGATATATCTGTGTGAATTAAGTCTAAAGGTTTTGAATTCCTGTCAACAGACTTGTAAGGATGTTTAACAACTTACTTTCCACACAAATTTTGCATTTCAATTCATCGCATTAGAAATTAGGCAATACTTGTAAAGTAATCAATTTTTGCAAGGCTTTGTAATTTATATGTCCCAAACGAGCATGCCATAAATCATTTGACTCCAATAAGTAAACATAAGCAGAATTCTTATTAATACTGTCAACAACAATTACATTCATTTTGAAGAGGCCCTCAGTGAGGTAGCCATTTCCTAAGAATATCTCATTCTTACTTATTACAGCTTTGTCACTAACTAGAACACACTTAAACCCGTTCTTAACGAGCAGTGCAGCAAAAACTATTTTTTTTATAATAGTAGGAACGTGCAGAAATTGTTCAGAGTCAACACCTTGCCGGATGTCATTTTCAACATAACTTTCCCAGTTCCTGCAATCCTTGTTGTTGTTGTGTTCCCCATGAACAAATCTTTATCGAACTCAGCAGGAATGTACGTTACAAAGGCTTCTTTTGCAGAACAACTATGTCGAGTGACACCTGAGTCGAGAAACCAATCCTTGGGATTTCCAACTAAGTTGCACTCTGAGATCATAACACAGAGGTCATCTGCATCTTCCATCTCTTCCATGATGTTTGCTTGACTTTTGCCTTTGTCTTTGTCCTTTCTTGGAGCACGACAGTTAGAAGACTTGTGACCAGCCTTACCAAAGTTGTAACAGTTGCCCTTGAATTTTTTCTTGGCCTGTTCTGACTTCTGTCCATTAGACTTCTTTCTCTTCTTGCCTTTAGTAGGAGCTTCTTCAACAATATTAACTACAATTATTGTTGAACTCTTTCGAGACTTCTTTTCGGCGGTCTTGTTATCTTCCTCAATCATGAGCCGAATCACAAGATCTTCAAGCTTCATTTTCTTACATTTGTGCTTTAGATAATTCTTGAAGTCGTTCCACGAAGGAGGTAACTTCTCGATCATTGCAGCCACTTGAAAAGATTCATTTACTACCATATCCTCAGCAATCAGATCATGGAAAATAAGTTGAAGTTCTTGCACTTGTGATCCAACATTTTTACTATCTGGCATTTTATAGTCTAAAAACTTTGCGACCACAAACTTTTTCAAGCATGCATCTTCTGTCTTATATTTCTTCTCAAGTGCATCCCACAATTCTTTCGAAGTTGTCATTGCACTATAGTCATTATATAAGTCATCCTCTAAAGCACTCAAAATGTAGCCCTTACATAGGAAGTCTGTCTGTTTCCATGCTTCAATAATCATGATTTTTTTTTCTCTGTCTGGCATTTCAGCAGCAGGCACCGGAGTTACTTCATTGGTAAATTTCTGCAGACCAAGAGTGGTAAGCCAGAAAAATACCCGTTGCTGCCATCCTTTGAATTTCACACCAGAGAATTTTCTCGATTTCTCTACTAGTGGTATAGCAGTTCGGGTTGGTGTAGCAACAACCACCGTAACATTATCATTTGCCATTTCAGAATCTGTAACAAACATAAATTGATACAAATGACTCAGTAAGCAATAATTTAAATTGCAAACTTAACCGTAGTATAAAACCACGAAGGTTTTTGTCTCCACCAAAAACACAGATTAAAAAAAAATAATCCTTAAGATTGTTGCCAATCTGTGTTTAAAACAGAATTACTGATTTCAACAAACTTTGCAGAAACACGAAGTTACCAAAGTTTAATGAACCAGTAAGAACAGAAGAACGAAAATTAATTCACAAAAACTAAAATCTGTAAAACATATCAGAATCTGTAAAAGACAAAACGGAAGAAGATCAAGCCCACTGAATGCACAGTGTCCCCTTAAGGAAATTATTCCCCTCTAGTATTCGAGGTTTGATTTGGAATATGTCCTCCCAGGATAGAATGATCTCAATCACCAGTGTATTGATACCCAAAACGCTGGTGTCAGTGAGCCACTCAACGGCAGTAAAGTACACGAAAAATATTTGTGCAGAAGAAGAAAAAGAAACCAAAATTTTTTGTAAGTAAAAAATTCTGAAGAATAACTGGTAATTATTGCATAGAGGAACTGATTTCGAAAGGTTGCAACCTTTCAGAATCCACACGACCATTAATGAAAGCTTGCAACCTTTCAAACGGTCATGGTTGTTCCTGAAAGTTGCAGCCTTTCAGAACAGTCATTTCCAACGGTGGTAAATTTAAATAAAATGGGAAAGTTTAAATAAAACGGGTCGCGAGCGGATCTGAGTCGGGTCGGAACGTTTTGGTTAATTAACTAATTAATTGAAATAATCTCTCGATCGATCATTTTCCAAAGCCGAAGATGAGTCGAGCGACGACGACGGCGCGAGGGGGGTCCCTCTTTCCAACCCTTTTAACAATTAATAGAAGTGTTTCTCTATTTAAACTCTTCTATTTTTCTTTCCACCACCGATGAGGGAGAAATGCCGTTTTACTAAAGTATAAGAGGACTTTTCAAGTTCCTCTCTTTTCATCTTCCCTCCATTTCCCATTAACTCTTGCTATATACCCAACACATTATTCATTTTTTTAGTTTAGAAAAGGAATCCACTCTAAAAGCTAGTCTCCTTCTATAGTAAAATTTGATGCAATTAGAAAATGTCATGTAATTCAATTCTTTAGTTTCGGAAAGGAATCCACTCTAAAATCTAGTCTTCCTCTATCATAATGAATCTGATACAATTTGCTAATGTCATGATAGTTTTGTTTGAAGGGAAAGACAGTTGAGCTCGTCTGCAATCAAGCTGAACTGTTTTATATTTTTCTTGATAAGGTAAATGATTTTATTGACAATTGGAGAAACTCAGTGTACAAGCCATATACCAAAAGGAATAGAACCTACCCCAAAATATGGTTCTCAGCAAATTAAGGATATCCCAACCTCTATACAACTCGGGATTTCACTGAATATGTTATTGTTGTTGTTGAACGGAGGTGCGAAAAGATTAATAGTATGATTTTTTGGAATATCATAGATTTTTGTAGTATAGTTTTTAGAATAGTCTCAAATTGTTGTTCGGACAAAGTTAAATGCCTATTTCGAACATGGAAGTCAAAGATATTGATAACCTTTCATTAATTACCTAATAAATTAGACTCGGATTATTAATATGGATCAATCCCAACTAAAGTTACTAGATTAATTAAAATTAATTATATTTTTAATATTGAATAGACATAACGGTTAGACCTTTCCTTTATATAAATGTATGAAAGACACAACTCCTCCATAAAAATGATAGATTTCCTAAATCAGTTGTCCTCTCTAAATTGTTTGCAATGGCCGCCAATACAGTTTCTGATTCTGATAAAATATTTTCCAAGTTTGCATAGGACATCATCCAGAAGATCCTGTCTTGTGTAACTCTGAAACAGAGACAAACTGTTTCTCTTGTTTCCAAAAAATGGCGTCAAATAATAAAATCATTCAACGACGGTCTCAATTTAGTCCAAACATATTCTGCAAAGATAGCATGTGGATACTGCGGCTCCTCTCACGCATCATGTGTATGCTCCGACACAGATCTCTACCATGTCGATCCATTTATTAAACTTGCCGCAGACAACATCATTTTCAAAGAGCTCTATTTGTTCATACCACCTAATTTTAGGTATTGTGCATCTCCCAAAATTTTAGATTCCAGATTTTTAACCGTTCTCCATATAAAAGGAAATTGCAACATGAATGTTATTCGAGAATTTGATGTAATGCCTTCATTGAAAGAGTTGTATTTTCATTCTGTTTGCATTTTTTCGCGTACCTTCTCCAATTTTATACCCAAATGTCCTTACCATGTTGAGTTAACTTTGATAAATTGTGACAACCTTGTTGACTTCACAGTCCCCTGTCTCAATTATCTCAAAAAGCTTCATGTCAATAGTCGCAAAAAATTTAAAAACTTGAAGTAAAAGCTCAAAATCTCCTCGAGTTTCACTTGTGTAGTTCAGCCTTCACCAAAATAGATCTGTTCGCTTCTACTAAACTACAAATCCTACTTATAGATTCTACATATGTTCCCGACTCATTTCCTCATGATGTTTGCTCAACATTCCTATCTGTAAAATCCTTATCTCTTCAATTATGTAGAGGATTGAAAAAAATCAAAATTGTGAGTCCTCAATTGGAGTGTTTGACCCTAAATAACATCATAGATTTGGACAAAGCATTCATCATTACTCCTAATTTACATAAGTTCAACCTAATCAATACTTTTAAATTCCAAACCCCGTGTCCCATAGTGGGATCAAGGCAAATGGAAGTTGAGATGGGTTCTCGTGCAACCAATAGCTTGCTTGAGTTGAGAACTTTTGTTGAAAAGTTGGGTGGAAGTATCACGTTGTCCTTGGAAACTGACACAACTGGAGCAAAGGTATGTACTTACATCTTTAGTATTTTCCAACAATTTGAGAGTAAATTATTTTCCATTCGATTTCCTTTGATGTTTGACAAGTCATTTCGCGTTGAATATATATTATTTTTCATTGATTATGAAGGAAGTAACATTTCAAAGCAACCTTGAACCACTTTGTATCAAGTGCATAAATTTGGTAATACAATCTTCATTGATACCAAGATATGAATCATTTCTTGCTGACTTCCATCCGCAGACCTTGGTGGTGACAGTGAATTCAGATGCCCGAAAACATGACTTTATACAGGTATTCTGCAATATTATTATGACTTCATTTTTCACCTTAATAATTCCCATCTTCACTTATGTTATGAATTTGTAGGTCCTAATGAATGAGCTGGAAGGTTGGAACAAAGACGGTACCAAACGTTACAAATGTAGTGAGTACATGTCTTGGTACAGTGCATTGAAAAGTTTTACAGTCCTCGGATCAACTGCATTTGCAAGACAAGAAAAGGAAGCCCGGTGTGATAAGTTCACACTATGTGTGGGGTCAGGGAAAGGGTCGAACCAGAAGGAGCTATCAGTAGACTTACCCAACATTTCTACAATTACAAGACAAGAAAGGGAAGCCCGGTACGGTAAGCAGACGCTCTGCACAGGTTCTGGGGAAGGACGGGAACAACAGTGCATATGGTTCGTAGCCTTACCCAACCTTTCTACAATTTCAAGACAAGGCGCTCATCAAATTAACTTGGAGTTTGAGTGGTAATTGTCTCATAACAAACATTTGTTTTGCTATATCTATATAGCTGAACTAATCAATAAAATTGTAACTTTAATGCAGGTATAACTGAATCAGAATCGCAACTATGCAAGAGTAGTTCTATGTTGGTGGAACACAGGATTGGTGTGCAAGTTACAAACGGAGCCTAATTGTAACATCCGGCAATTTAAAATACCTATGAAGAGGCTTAGAAGTTGGAATTAGTCATTTTTTAAGGAAGTTAAAAATCTGGAAAATTGGCCAAGTGTGGAAAAAGTGAATTTTTGGCCAACTTTGAGCAGTCATAACTCCTAGCTCAGGATGAGTTAGGAGTAGTTCCAGTTATGGTTGCGAAGCTCGTGGAATGATCTTTCCAACGCCGTCAATTTTTACCGATTCCGAGTTCGTATGAGTGAGTTATGCCCTTTGGAAGTTGGGCATTTGACACAGGGAAGTCAGCCGAAAATTTTAAGGGCATTTTGGTCTTTTCCCCAGCCATTTCTTTTGGGATTATATTGTTGTATTAGGCTGATCTTTGGATCATTTTGTCCCATTTTGAAAGAGAAAGAGTTAGGGTTCTTGAGAGTGAAGAAGAGAAGAAGAAGAGAAGAAAGAGGAGGTCAACAAGATTCATCAAGATCATCGTGGATTTTCGTCGGGGGTGATCCCTACTAGGTATGTGAGATCATAGTGTTGGGTTGATGTTCCCCCACACACCAAACTCATTTTATTATTGAGAAAAGCTTGGTTGTGTTTGATGAAGTTTGTGTTGTTAATATTGTTGAAGTTGTAGTTGTGTTGTGTTGAAGTTCTTGTTGGTTTGGGACATGATTTGGTTGTGTTGTGAGTGGAAATCTATTGTTGTTGAGGGGTTTATGATTCTAAGCGAATTGGGGCTGGAACCATTGAAGTTAAGGAGGTTAGGGTTGGAAAAATGAAGGAGAAAAGGTCGGGCTTCTTTGATGGAACAAGTCCGCGTCGCGGACTTGTTCCCTCTGTGAACAAAAAACTTCTCCGCATCGCGGACAGGACGCGGACTCCTCTGTTTTCAGAATTTAATTTCATAATTTTTCTCAAGTTTAGCTGTCCTAAATCATTCCTAAATCATTCCTAAACATCATGAGGTCTTTCCAACCACAAATCATGATCCTTAAATCCATAATTCGATTCAAGAGAGTTAGGATCAAAGTCAAGCCTAGAAGTTAAGCATTTTAAGTCAAAGCAAGTTTTCAAGGTTGTTCAAGAGTCTTTATTGAACGTTTTCACTTCATTCTAAGGCTCAAGTTGCAAGTCAAGTAAAGAGTCAAGAGCTTCAAGTTGAGTAAAGAGTTTAAAGTTGAGTTCATTTCTCAAAGTTATTAGGGAACTATGTATTCCCAAAGAAGTTTTAAAGAAATGT
>JAJOOS010017178.1:0-22765 GCA_029582725.1 Solanum chiquidenum
ATTTCTATATATATATATATATCTATATATCTATATATATTAGTTTCACGGCACGTGCGTTGCAAGTGTATATCATATTATATAGTATACGATGTTGTAAAATAGATTAATATTACTAAATTAAAACTTTTTAGTAAATAATTATAAATTGAAAGAACACTAGTCAAGTACTTTTAAATGATTAATATAGATTGTCATAGAGTTAATTGTTTTCTGAGACCAAAATGACCAAATTTCATTGCAACATTTCAAAATACATTCAAAATTTAAATACGGGGAGAAAGCGACATTTATTTAGTAATATTGTTTTTTTTTACTTTACTCAATTTTTTGAACAAACTTTTTTTTTAAAATTTAAACTTAACCAACAAATTAGAAAAATAATATCAATATAAAAGAGGGCACCAATAGTCTTTTCTCTTGAGGTTATGACTATAAATGATGAACATCATTTAAGTACAATTTTGCTCTTAAATATTAATACGCATGAAATTAATAAAAATTATCATAAATATTGCAATATTTTATCTTTATACGTAATATATCTTTTAAAAAATATTATTACTCAATTAATATTTGAGTAAGGCTATCATAGTGATGTAATTTTACAAAAAATGTACTTCTATAGTGAATTTCAACAGTGTTATATAGAGACAAAAAATATAACATCAAAAATTAGTTCTAAAGAAAATTAGGCCGTTACAGAGAAATGTTGTTATAACATATGATGAATAAATTGAGGTTTGAGTGCGTGTCAAATATTTAGCTTTTATATATATATATATATATATATATATATATATAATTCAGTAGCATAATTTAATATTAACATATGAACAACATCACCTATGGTAAAAAATATTTTATTTCTATAAGTTCCTACTTTTTCTTTGTGGCATTGTAGTCTTATCCTTTTTTATGCAGCATACATACCGTATAGTTGTTGTCTAATGAGAGTATCTAGTATCTTATAGAAGTTGTATCGTGATATAAAATATTGAATTTTTTCAATAAATAATTTATTGATGAATAAAATTTAAAGTATTATTTATAGAATCTTTAATTTGATTAAAGATCATTTTGTGATCACCTATTTTCTTATTTATTTTATATACCTAGCAAGGAGTGTATCTTGTGACATAACATTTTCTTAAATCAAAATGAACACAAATAATAGGAAATTCATACTTAAAAAAATTCATACACAATAGAAATATAAAAAATAAGAAAAAATATATGAAACAATTCATAGCCAATGAAGAAGGAAGACAAAAATATATGTTCATGCTATATTAACTCTAGTGTACCGTTTGATTGAAATCTCTTGCCACCAACACTTTACTTTCTCTGTTCATTTCTACTTATATCTATTAAAATATAATTATTCAGGGATGTATTATCATATTATAGGTAAAAGTGAAAATCTATTTTCTAAATAGTGGACTTAAAATTGAAACTAATAATTCAATGGACTGCGTTGATGCCTGCCATTTTAGCAAAATTAGGAAAAAACTCCTTCGTTGGTTAAAAAAAAAAAAAAAAGGAAAAACAAAGAAGAAATATCTTACCCAGTCATGTGCCTTTTTTTCGTATTTGTTATTATTATTGTCTCTCCCACAACTTGATCTATTTATTTTATTAGAAAAATAATCCACAATGTGTGTATTTGTCATTGTTCACTCATTTTGTGAATACTAATTATTAAATTCACAAAACAATAAAAAAAATAAAAAATTCCCGTGCACTATATATAAAAATTTACTATGTGAAGCAAATTTCATAGATAATTGCACATTTCTTTATTTTCTTCTTTTCTTCTTTAATAGAAAGTCAATACCTAGATTTCAATGCTTAGAGCTTCAGTGAAACATTATCATGATCCAGGGTACCCCTAGATGTAACATGGCGTATAGAACCCCGACGGACTCCATACAAGCCACTTAGCTCTCATAACATAGAAAAAGAATAATAAGAGTAAAACAATAGTCCAAGTCAAAAATCTGTTATAAAATGAAAAGCGAAAGTCTAAACTCTTGTCTCAACATAGCCGTCTAATACAATAGAATGAAATTGGGCCTAGACCATACAACATGTACAAAAGAGAAGTACAAGAAAGAAACTAAAATAATAACTCCGTCCTCGAAGCATGCAGATTCACCAAAGCTCGAGAAAATCACGAACTCAACAACTAGCCAAGAGACTCGGAAATCTGTCTGTCGGACCCTACATTTGGGAAAAATGTAGGCAAGAGTATGTGTTAGTACAAAATAAAGTACCACGTATGATGGCCATGCATAAAAAATTTAAAACATGCTAAAAAGGGATATTTCATTTCATGACATGCAATTGACGAAGTTAAATATCATATGAAAGAGTTATAAAACATAAGTCAAAAATCATAGTCAATGCAAACTAACTTCTTCTTTAAGATCTTTTGAACTCATACTTTAAACTCCTTGAGTTACCTTAGTTCATTATTTATTGTGGGGAATTAGTCTTAACCGACATGAGACGATGTGAGCTATAACATGGAATCTGATATCTACCCCACACCAAAAAGAGGTTGTTCTACTTGCCTAAGGTAGAAACTTGAACTTCTAGCTTAAGTGGATCCACTAGCTAATCAACCTATGTGGGCACATAGTTATGGAATAAGGAGATTGCTACTAGAAACCCGGCCTCTACTATGAGGGAGCTTCCATCTCATGAGATTACTTTGGAAACCCGACCTCTACTACCGGAGAGCTTCCATCTCACTATAAATATCCACTCGGTGTTAAACATAAATTCCTAAGGAATAGTGATTTCTTACTAGACTTAATTACTCATGAAAGGGTGCCCTTGGCCTACTGATTCAAGCTAGTTTCATTAAGATAGCTCCTAGTCTTTGATTCACTTAGGTGGGAAAGCCTTTCAACCTAAGAATCCTTTCCATGTGAGAAAACCTTTCACATCATGCTAGTTATGTGTTTTAGTAAGAATAGCTTTTCACAACACAACATCATCACTATCATTGGACCTTTACTCTCAAAACACCCTTAATACGTTTGCATAGATTTCATAAACAATGCATAAGTCCATTATTCACCTCCTTGAGATCAAAACCCAATTTAAGTAATCAACTCTTAGAAAACATGGGTTAGATATGGATTTCATCATAAATTCATGTAAAACAAGTAATACATGCTCAATTTCATAAAACTCTTCTTTGAAAATCAAAATCCCTTAACTTACGGTTCATAACTTGAAAACATAGGGATCACATGAGTTCATAAGGGAATTCATCATAAAATCATTGGAATTCATCAATTCCTACATAGAAGATGATAATTAACTCATTTAAGTCAATAACAAAGAGAACCCATGATAATAGATGAAAACCCTAACTCAATTGGGGAATTCTACATTTTGAAATAGAGAGATTTAGTGTAACATCTCGCAATTTGAAATAACTAGGAAGAAGCTTATAATTGGAAATAGTAATTTTTGAAAAGAATTAAAATCTGAAAGAAATTGTTTAAGTTAAGAAAAGTGAGTTTTTGGTCAACTTCAAACGGCCATAAATCCTAGATCAGGATGAGTTAGGTGTAGTTCCAGATATGGTCGGGAAGCCCTTGGAATGATCTTTCCAACGCCGCCGAGTTTACGTGATTCTGAGTTCATATGAGTAAGTTATGCCCTATGGAAGTTGGGTTGTTCGAATAAGGAAAGTCTAAAACCGGATTTTTGAAGGGTAATTTAGTCTTTTACTTACCTTATTATTCTGATTCGTTTTTAAGAGTTAATTGGGGTAAAAATCAGATTTTTTTCAGTTTAGAAAAAATTGAGTTCACGCTAGGGCTTGGATAAAAGAGAAAAGAGGAGAAAAGAAAAGGAAGTTCAAGATTCGTCAAGAACGTTCAAGAATTTCTTGTGGATTTCGTCGGGGGTGATCCCTACAAGGTATGTGAGATCACATAGTGTTGGGTTAGTTCACCCACACGCCAATCTTGTTTCAATTCAGCGAATTTAGGTTATTTGAATGCAAAGAAAGTGGTCTTGAAGGACAGTGATGAAAATTCGTTGAGTTCTTGATGGTTGTGTTGTTGAAGTTTCTTGTTGATTTTGATTCGTGTTTCCTGGTGAATTTTTGAGTTAAATCTGTTGTATGTTGAGGGTACTATGATCCTAAGTGTTTGGGGAAAGAACCATTGAAGTTTAGAGGGTTTAGAGTTGAAAAACGGAGAAGAAAAATCGTCAAAAACCTGGGGAAGGGGTTGGGGCGTCGCGCCAGCCAGCGCGCCCCAAAACGGGCTCTGAAGTTCACCCCTTGGGGCGACGTGCCAGACAGAGCGCCCCAGCAGGTCCTCTGAAGTTTGAGGGCTGGCTCCCCGCGCCTCTCAGAGCGCTAGGGACGCCAGTTCTCCCCATTCGTTCCCCACCTTTTCGTACTTGTTCCTTAGCAATGTACCTATGTTTCTAAGTTGATTCCAACACTCTAAGGTACATATAAACATCATGAAATCATCCATAAACATGAGATCATGAACCTTGAATCCATAATCCAATTCAAGGAAAGTTAGGATCAAAGTTAAAGAAGTTAAGAGTCAAATCTAGAAGTTAAGAAGAAAGTCAAAGCAAAGTTTCTAAAGTTTTCAAAAGTCTTTAACAAACGTTTTAACCTTGTTTTAAGACGTAAGTTTCAAGTTAAGCAAAGATTAAAGAGTTGAGTTCATTTTATTTAAAATGATATTAGGGATTTAAGTATTATTCCCAAAGAAGTTTTAAATGTTTTGACATTTAAATAAGAAAGAAAACCTCAATTTTCAAAGAGTCTTCAGGCTAGTTTTCAGAAAAGAGTAAATGCTTTCATAATTAAGCAAGAGGAGAAACTTTGATTTCCAAGATAGCCTTTGAGCTAAGTTTTTGAGCACTAATCTCAAATCACAGAAGAAGTATGTTTTTAAACATAAGAGCTAATATTATATTTTTGGGAGTAGTATTGAGCACTGATATGGGGATGTGAGTTCATATTAACTCAAGTCTCCATAAACCATGTAGCCGTCATGGGCATTAAAGGATCATACTTTCTAGATGATCACTTAAGTTAAGATAGTGGATCTACTTAGTGAGTTAGCTTCCTATACCCCCGGCAAGGTATAAGATGGTCCTTGGCAGCGTGAGGTAAAACGTTGTATCACCACTTAGGCTCATAGAGGTGGTTGTCGGTTAGAGAAACTCCCACAGCAGTAGTAGCATGGTTCCTCAGGGGATTTTGCTTAGTGTGAATGGGGGTATGGGACTTCATTCATGCATTGCACAAGTAGACTTTGAGAGGGAGCATGGTTTGTCTTTTTATGATATTATGATTATGAATTGACAACATGTTTTAAACAGTTTTCTTTTTCTTTATATTGCACTTGTTTTAAACTGCTTTATAATGAAATGAGTTCAGCTAAGTATTCATGAGTTGAGAAGAGCCAAGGTAAGTGTTTCTTTCAGAATCCTTTCAAGCCTATATCTGTTATAGCATTCCAACTCGCATACTCGTACATTCAATGTACTGATGCCAGTTGTCCTGCATTGTATTATGATGCAGGCGCAGTTAACTAGGATCGGCATTCCGGCGCATCGTTGATCCAGTGAGCAGTTCAGAGTCTGTTGGTGAGCCTCCTTGCATTCCGGAGGATCCATTTCATTGTTTTCTAGTTTAGTTCATTAGGATGTTGTGGGGTTTGTCCCAACATCCATCTCAGTTGTTATTAGAGGCTTCATAGACAGTCATATGTTAGTTCTTTAGTCTTTTCATTGTCATTATTCCATGTTGAGACTTGAGTTTGCCTTAATGGCCAGTTGAATGTTCCTTTATAACATTCCAGTTTATTATATGAACTTATCTTTGTTGAATTTAAGTTTTCCGCTGAGTTAAGTAAGCCATACCAAGGGTTCGCTTGGGGCCAGCAATGGTCTTCGAGTGCCGGCCACGTCCAGGGTGTAGACTCGGGGCGTGACATGTAGGAACTCCATGGATGAAAGGAATCCATGGATGAAAACTATCATACCTTAACTCCAAATGCTAGCCTTCAATGGAGAAATTGGAACCTTAGCTTGAAACCCTAGGTGAATCCTTTTTCTTCTTCAAGTTTCTATAGAGAGAATATTTGGAGAGGAATTTGGTTTTCTTTTGTGAAATTGGAAGAATGAATTAAATGGGTGAATTTGGGGGGGGGGGGGGGTTAAAAGGCTTATATAAGGGTTCTTAATATAGGCAAAATGACATAGTAAAGGAATTAATTAATTAGGAAAAGACCCAACTACCCCTGAAAATTAACTGTAAGCTGCGACCCACGAAACCCCCACTGATGGACCGTGGATGGACCTACGGTTGGTCCTACACAATCGTGGTCCATGGTCAGAGACTTTTGCCTGGACCCATAGCTCTTGGACCACGGGGCTTGGACCGACCTACGGTCCGTAGCTCCTGCAGTGGTCCTTGGCCTGGACAAAAAATTGGGTGGCCCTCCCTATGGAGCCACCTACAGCTCATGGCTCGACCCATGACCTATGGTTGAGTCCTCGTAGATGGCACCTATAAGTCCTAAGATCAGCTATGGTCCCCTCTTTCGGATTCAGGGTGTTACAATATCTCTCCCTTGGGACCATTCGTCCTTGAATGATATTTAAATTGGTTCTAAAAGAGTAGGAGAGGAACTAACAACCCAACCTATAATGCAATGCATACAACCAAGGAGGAACTATCGACTTCCATCTAGGACGTTCTCAAAACATCATAAGAGGGGTGAACTTACCCTATCATCCCGTTATGCATGCAATGCACATAAATAAGGAGGAAACATAAACTCCATGCTCATCATACTCAAACACATCATAAGGAAGTAGGAACTACATCTAGCAATAATATGCATGAATTTTCAAAATTTCTCATATTCAAGGAGGAACTACCTTCTCCAAGCTAAAAGAATGCTCAACACAATCTCATGGAGCTCATATGCAATTCACTCTTAAAAATCATAACTAAAGCATGTTCATCAATTCATCTCATGAAGTCTATAGGCAACTCATACTCAATGCACATGAACATGAGGAAAATCAATCATACAAACTATTTTTTTTTCAAAACACAAGTTTTCATGAACATGCATAATCATAAGGAAATCATGGAAACACATAAAATCTCATGACTCCCAAAACAAATACAACTCAAGAGGAACTCATTACCTCAAGCTAGAATAGGAGTAGAAGGAAAAGATGAGGATATCGGGACATCATATCGGACTCGGCCTCCGAAGTTTCACCCTCAACTAATTGATTCCTTCACAAAACCTTCACGGAAGCTATTTCTTTGTTTCTCAATTTCTTGACTTGTCGGTGTAGAATCTCTACCGAAACTTCTTCATAAGAGAGATTCTTGTCAACTCACAACCCTTCTAGGGAAACTATGGATGTCGGTTCTCCAACACACTTCTTCAGCATAGAGACATAGAAAATGGGATGCACTGTTGCCAACTCATTTGGCAAAGCTAACTCATAGGCAACCTTACCAACACACCTCAAAATATGATATGGGCCTACATACCGGGGACTAAGCTTCACCTTCTTGCCAAACCTCATTACACCCTTCATGGCTGAGATTTTTAAGTAAACCCAATCGTCGACCTCAAACTCTAGATCCTTTCTTCTCACATCGACATAAGACTTTTACCGACTTTGAGCCGTTCTCAACCTCTCTCTAATGAGTCAAACTTTCTCAATGGCCTCATGAACTAGCTCGGGACCTATTAGGGCAACTTCTCCCACCTCAAACCAATCTATGAGAGATCTACTCCTCCTATCATATAAGGCCTCAAATGGAGCCATACCGATACTTGAGTGATAATTGTTATTGTAAGCAAACTTGATCAATGACATATGGTCGTCCCAATTGCCTTTAAAATTGATCACATAATACCTTAACATGTCTTCCAAAGTTTGGATTGTACACTCTGCTTGCCCATCAGTTTGGGGATGAAAAGCCGTGCTAAGATTAACCGTAGTGCCAAGACCCTTTTAGAATGATTTCCAAAACTAAGAAGTGAATTGGGTACCACGATCGGAAATAATGGACAAGGGCACTCCATGAAACCTTAACATTTCTCTCAAGTACAACTTGGCATAGTCCTCTACCGAATAGGACACCTTGACAGGAAGGAAATGAGCCAATTTCGTCATCCGATCTACTATCACCCAAATAAAGTCATGTTGTCGCCGGGTGCGAGGCAAACCAACAATAAAGTCCATATTCAAGTCTTCCCACTTCCAAGTCGGTTTCTGATGCTCAACCTTTACTTGTTGACAATTTGGACACCTAGCCACAAATCCCGCGATATCTTTCTTCATTCCATTCCACCAATAGACTTCCTGTAAATTACGGTACATCTTGGTGGCTCCCGGGTGAATAGAATACCGTGAACTATGGGCTTCTGCTAAAATCTGCTCCCTTAAGTCATCCACATTTGGAACACATAACCGACCTTGGTATCTAAGAACCCATCCCCTCCTTAGGAGAAAGCCTCAACAAACTTCTTGAGTAGTGCCTCTTTCAATTCTACCAAAATTATATCAAGACCTTGCTTGGCTTTCACATCCGCCACAAAAGACGATTCAGAACCATTGTGAACCATAACACCACCTTTGGTAGAGTCCACTACTTGAACACCTAATCGAGTCAATCTATGTACATCTCAAACCAACTCTTTCTTTTCGTCTTCAATATGAGTAACATTTCCCATAGACAATCGACTAAGGCATCCATTACCATATTAGATTTACCGGGGTGATAAAGGACACTCATGTCATAATCCTTCAATAACTCAAGCCACATTCTTTGGCGAAGATTCAAATCCTTTTGATTAAACACATATTGCAAACTCTTGTGGTAAGTAAACACATCCACATGAACTTCGTACAGATAGTGTCTCCAAATCCTTAGAGAAAAAATGATCACCGCTAACACTAGGTCGTGAGTAGGATAATTCTTCTCATGGATTTTAAGTTTCCTTGAGGCATAGGAAATAAATTTCCCATTTTGCATTAGCACACACCTTAACCCAATTCTCGAGGCATCACAATAAACCGCAAAACCATTCGTCCCTTATGGTAAAGTCAACACCAGAGTGGAAGTAAGTCTATCTTTCAACTCTTGAAAACTCTTCTCACATGCTTTCGACCATATGAACTTAGCCTTATTTTGAGTCAAATCCGTCAAAGAAGAGGCAATTGAAGAGAAACCCTCAACAAACCTTCTATAGTAACCGGCAAATCCAAGAAACTTCTAATATCTGAGGGAGTTAGAGGTCTAGGCCAACTCTTGACTGTATTTGTCTTCTTCAGATCTACCTCAATACCCTTACTCGAAACAATATGACCAAGGAAAGCTATAAACCTTAACCAAAATTCACATTTGCAAAACTTTGCAAAAAGTTGTTGGTCCTTAATAATTTGCAACACGATCCTCAAATGATCAATATGCTAATCCTCACTCAGTGAGTAGGTCAAAATATCATCAATGAACACGATCACAAACATGTCAAGATATTGTCTAAACACCCTATTCATCAAATCCATAAATGTCGCCGAAGCATTAGTCAACCCAACAACATTACTAGAAACTCATAATGACCATACCGAGTTCAAAAAATAGTCTTCGGAATGTCGTCATCTTTCACCCTCAATTCGTGATAACCTGATCGAAGATCAATCTTAGAGAAATAATTTGCCCCTTGAAGTTGTTCGAATAAATCATCTCTCCTTGGGAGAAGATACTTGTTCTTGATGGTCACCTTGTTCAAATGTCTATAATCGATACACATTCGGAGAGAACCATCATTTTTTCTAACGAAAAATACTGGAGCACCCCATGGAGAGATACTCGATCGGATGAAACCCTTATCCAACAAGTCCTTCAAATGTTCTTTCAACTCCTTAAGTTCTACCGAAGCCATACGGTAAGGAGGGATAGAGATAGGTGTCATATCTGGGAGAAGGTTAATACCGAAGTCTATTTCCCGCTAGGGAGGAATACCAGGTAAGTCATCTGGGAACACTTCCAGAAATTCATTGACTATGGGGACCGACTCGAGAGAAGGGGATTCAGAATCTAAATCCCTCACCTTTACTAGATGGTAAAAGAAACCCTTAAAAATAATCTTTCTAGCTTTAAGATAAGAGACAAACTGACCTTTGGGCATAGAAATTCCCCCTTCCACTCTAGGATAGGCTCATTTAGGAACTTAAACTTGACTACACGAGTTCTACAATCAATAGAAGCATATCATGAGTTCAGACAATTGATGACTCAGAGATTTGGACTTATTTAGGGCTTTGTTTTGATTGTTTTAGTGTCCTAAAATGCCTAATTATGCTATAAACTGATGTTAAAGTATTGATTTGAAGGTATGTAGGCTAAGGAGCAAGGCAAGGACACTACTGGGCAAAAAAGAGCAAACAAACTGAAGAAGTGAAGAAAAGCGATCCAGGTGATCGCCAAGACCACTCAGCGAACTGTCGAGTGGCTCTTTAGCCCGCCCAAAGTTCCAGTGTTCCAGCCTTAAGGAAGAACCAACTTGGCGACAGACATGGGTAATTGGCGAATTACCGAATGACTCCGTGATGGCAACCTTGATCGCCTAAAGTCATAGAAACCTGAGGACAAATGACCAATGCAAACTGGCGATGGATTGGAGAAAATGGCGGATCACCGACCTGTTTGGCGAGGCCTGACTTATCTTGCCCAATGACTTTTCAGGCCAAAAATTGGGCAACTATAAATTGAAATTTAAATTCAAATTTAGAAGAATTCTATCATTTAGTAGAGTTTTTGATCCCCAAGTTTGAGAGTTAGAGTTTTCTCTTTGTTTTTTAGTTCCATTGTAAACTTTGAAGCTTTGGAGGCTCGAACTTGAATTTTTGCAAGTGGGGTTTTGAATCTACTCAATTTGGACCATTGTAAAGACTTAAGAACCTTTACCCAGATCATGGATAAAGTATTTGGTAATCATTTCTCTATTTTTATGATGTGTAGCTAGAACCCCAATTCTTGGTGTGTGATAATGTGTTTATTTGTCTAATTATCTTATGGGTATTGTTGTTTGATAATGAAATTACTGTTTTAATGTGGGTTAATCATTAGCTGTGTTTTAATCTATGAATTGTAGTTGTAAATGCAATTCTAATGTTGAGTTCTTGGCTTGATTGAGAGAGAGGTTTTGGAACCAAATCTTTTGATTGATGATTTGTAGTTATTGGGTTGATAGAGGTTCAACTCGAGAGAGTGAATCCTAAACTCAATTCTACCTATCTAGCTCGAGAGAGTGGATGCATTAAGGTTATGGGTTATTTATCTTGTCAAGCTTGTCGATGTTAGAGAGAAATTACATGAACTGTAATAGTTGTTCGAGAGAAAGCTATTGCACTTAAAGTCTAGCCTACATACAATATTTCAGCATATTAGTGTTAAATTTCAATTACCCATACAACGTAATTAGCTTATAATGGACCACATACCGAGAATTCCTCTTAATATTATTGTTTCCCATGTTTTCATTCTTATTTCAGCTGTTAATTGCAAATCCAAACCCCCCATCTGACATTCGTTGCCACCCTTTTGACTTGTTTGTATATTTTTGATAATTTCTATTCCTATAACCTCTTAGATTACTTTATAACTTCATAATTGAATTTAACACATACTGCTCCCTGTGGGTTTGACCTCAACTCACTTATTGGGTTTTATACTAGATAACAATCATATACACCTAGAATCAGATAAGGTGTATTTGAGACGTTAACCAAAATGGCACCGCTGCCAGGGAGCGGTGTTGTTTAGAATTCTATTATTGAAGTTGAATTGTGATCTTTTTGGTTGTAGTTAAATCGATTTAATTTGTTTTGTGTTTCTGTTACTTATTTCGAACAGAGGAAGATATAAGTGTGAATGGGAGTAATGGTAGCCAAGTGGGAAACCAAGACGATGTTGGGAATCTTAATGTTGTGAATGACCTAATTCAATTGGGTGGTTTTGGTTTAAATTGTCTACCTTCTGTTGAGGGTAATGTTGTTTTCCATGTTACGAGTACAATGCTACAACTCCTCAAAATGAAAGAATTATATGGAGGGTTGGCCCACGAAGATCCCATGAGCATATTCGAAACTTCGTGGATGTTTGTGGTCCATTTTCATTCAAGAACATATCACAAAATCAGTCCATCTAAGGTTGTTCCCATTCTCTTTGATGGGTAAAGATACCAAATGGTTATCTGAGTTACCGAGGGATTCTATCACCAATTGGGATGAGCTGACCACAACGTTCTATGTGAGATTCTTTCCCTCGTCAAAGATGATGACGCTTAGAGATAATATCCAAGGTTTCAAACGCTTGGAGGGTGAACCTATCCATGAGACGTGGCTGAGATTTCAAAAGTTGGTACTTCAGTGTCCGACTCATGGACTGCCAAACCATATATTGCTACAATACTTCTATAGGAGTCTTGACTCGTTGAACAATGGAGTTGCTGATCAACTTGTTCTCAGAGGTATAATGCAACAACCCTATGAAGTAGTGTCTCAAATCCTTGATGGCATGACCAAGATAAATAGAGTGTTGTACACTCATGAGGACCAGGTGTCTCCTCTCACTTTTAGGATGACAAAAGAGAAGATCGAGAAGGATCAAGAGAGAGACCAAAATATGGCAAAAATGATGACCTAACTTGATTTACTGTTGAAAAATGTGATGGGTAGTTGGTTGAAGAGTGTCAATGCTATGGGTATTGGTGGAGTAAACCCCGCAAAATCACAATTTGAATCGTTGTACAATAATGAAGTGAACTTCCTTGCAAATCAAGGAGGAGGATTTCGACAAATTACCCAATGCCGGGTGGAAATTCGGGCTTGAATAGAAATGACGGATGGAGAGATCGTGATAGGGAATGGCGTGATCGTAATGCTACTTGGAAGGAAAGGGATGGTGACAAAGAAATATATGTCCCATCTCATGAACGTCAAAAGCCTACAAGCAAAGATCTGACCCGGAGAACTTTCGTACGGAAGACATGATTGCACGCATTCTCAATAAGGTTGAAGGGTCGGACAAAGTGTTGAAAGAGATGAAGGATGACATCTCAACTCTCAATCAGACGGTGACTTCTCCTTCAGTCTCTATTAAGCAATTGGAGACACAAATGGGTCAAATCTCGACTAAATTGAATCCACGACAAAAAAGGGGGGTTGCCTAGTGACACAACGACCAACCCCAAAAATGAAGCTTAAATTGGTATTTCCATCATGCCACAACGTTAAATAAGGCTTTTCTTGGGAGGTAACCCAAGTCTTTAATGTTTTAAATTTTGTTTTTGAATAACGGGTGTTGATTTTGCAGGTTGAAAAGTGAAAAGTGTTGGAAAATGGGCAATTAGGCGAGCCAAAGGTTCAGTCGGTGAATCACCAAAGAGGTCAGCGAACCCCGACTTGGACCGCCATTGGAACCAACCAGCTTGATGGGGAACTTTGTAAAGCTCGGCGAGCTAAAAGCTCAGTTGGCGATTCACCGAACAGGTCGGCGAGCTTGACTTGTCCGCTGTTTGAACCCCCAAAGTGTTGAGAGTTCTGTAAAACTCGATGAGCCAAAAATACCACTTGGTGCATCGCCGAGTGGTTCAGTGGGGGCGACTTACTCCACTGAATGGAGTGCGAACTGAAAGGTTTTATAGGCCAAACAGTTTAAAATTTCAAAATCCTTTCACTTTCCTAATTTTTAACTCCCCCACTTCCTCACCCAATATTAGATTCTTGTATTTTTGTGTTTATTCTCGTGTTACTTGAGATATTTGCTCGGATTAATTGTGGAATTCTTTGACGCCTAGCTTTTCAACTACTTTTTTAGCATAAAGGTTGGTTTTTCGAAATCCGAACTAAATTTTGGTTGAAATCAATTTTTGTTGATAAATACGTATGGTTTTATCATTGTTTAACTGTTGGATTTCTCGTAATCAATTGAATTTGTGCCTAATTATTCGTAAATGATTGATTCCCATGTCGTAAGTCAATTATTTTATTGGGTTGCGTTGATTATGTGTTGGGTATTGCGGGGTGAAGTTTGAGTAACCCTGGATTGTGCTAAATATCATTTTTTGTCCAATGATGGAGTGGTTGATGTCATTCTTAAGGGCAAAAGACGTTAAATGACCAATTTTGGCAAAATCGAGGGAAGTCTGAGTACCCCGAGGGCATAGTTAATATGGGTCTTGCCTTAATTTCATAGTGTAGGTGTTTAATTTTGGTTTTGGGGGCTACAAGCTTGATTTTGAAGTAAGGGGTGGAAAATTGGCACGAAGGACCATTTGATGAGCTGGGTCGATCTCACCGATTGGTTCGACGGTTCTCCTAAATCCCCCTAGATTACCTTTAATTTCTCTAAATATTGAGGGTTTTTATCTAACTTTTGATAATACGACTGAGCTTATTGAGTTCACTCGGTGACTCGCCGAAAGTACTTCTTTATCTCCCTTTTACGCTCCTAATCACATACACTATAAATTTTGGCGAGCTACTTTTAGTTCACCGATTGGTGTCGACAATCCGTCGAATGTCCCTGGATATCGCCGACCAACTTTGAATTTTTGAAATTTTTGTGCTGGAACTTTTAGCGAGCCCGATTTGGCTCCCCAAAGTGATTCGACGACTCGCCGACCGGTTCGCTGAGTCTTCTTGCATTTTATTTTTTTGAATTTTCTTGAATTTTTCTAAGTGTTTCTCCGTTGTTTTGAAGGAATGGCTAGACCCAAAGTCACCGGTAGAGACATGCCACCCTGAAAATGGGCTCGAGTAATAACTATTGATGAGGATGCAGCTGCATCCAAAGCAAAGACAACGAAACTACTTCCACAAGGTGGCAAGGAAAAGGCGAGGCACCTATAGTTGTGCCTCCTAAGGAGGCAAGTTCAGACAGTAAGGGGTTTATGAGGCTCACCTTACCTCATCAGGCAGTGATGGGGACTCACATGATTCTCAAGCTTCCATCTTTGAGCCAGAGGATGACCAACTGTTACAGGCTTGATGAGCAGAGCTTTGCTCCAAGGCAATGAATGATCAATCTAGGATCTTGGTGCCTCAGACTTCTCTTCCTCCTCCTCCATCTCCAGCACATACTATGGTCCCGACGCCACTAGTACAGGGTCCTCCTCCCTGGTCACTCAACCATCTAAAGGCCGAGGGTTTGAGGACTATTCTTAAGGAGGAGAAATTGTCCACATATGGTGTGGTGGACAAGTATCCAGAGATATGGAACACTCTCAAGTTCCCTAAGTTTGAGAGCTTCACTAAACCCTGGGTCCCCTACATTCCCAATTAGGTCCGAGAGTTCTATTCGGCTTACAGAGACTTAGTGCCGAAAGGAAAGAGGAAGGCCAGTGCCTTTAAACCAGTTGATTCTTTTATAGTAAGGGGAAAGAAGGTGAAGTGTAAAAGTACTAACATAAATGCTATTTTGGGATGCACTTATAATTTTATGCATTAGTACATCAACTTGGTTCAAAGAAAGACCTTGAAAGATCTGAAAGGTTGCCTGGAACCCCTCATATCTGATGCCATCCCGAGGTGGATAGAGGCTGGTGCGCCAATAGAGAAGAAGTACATGAATGTTGCTGCCAAATACTTTTTCGGGTTCATCATCAGCACTATCATGTCGTCCTAGAAGGAGCCCATTTTCATACACCCGAACGCAGCCTGTCTTGGGTCTATCATTTCTCGGCAGTTGCTAAATTTGGGGCGATTGATTGAGCAGGAGATAGCAGGGCCAAACAGATACAAACTTCTCTCCTATCCCCATGATCACCGAGCTGTATAGACGGGTTTGTGTTTCTCGAGATGAGAAGACGGATATGGAGGTGAATCCCACCTCCTCTACTGACAGTCGGCATATTGAGGATGAGTACCAATGAGATGAGGCTAACAGGAGGAGGGAAGCCCTAGGGGACACATCCCCAGAGGTTGATGGTAATATGCTACCTATAGACACAGTCTTGCCTACTCAGGCCAGTAGGCCCTCAGGTACCTCAACACCTTCTACTTCTGAGACTCCGACTGCATCTGTTGCATCCCTTCCCCCTATATATTCTAGTTGGTGCTTCTGTATCCCGACCCATATCACCCAGGCCACACTTTACAAGATGGGCCATCTAGCCCATTCTACTGATGTAAGTGCCTCCCGGGTTTAGAATACTATGCCTGGGATGATAGAAAGGGTGATAGCTGCTGCCTCGGTCCTACTTAGGGCTAAGATGAGGGATCACAGGTTGGCACTAGATGCCCTTGCTGTTAGATTCGCAGCCTGTGAGCAAACCCATGGTGCCACAGAGGAGTTGACGACCTTGAAAGGTGATATTACTGAGTTGGGAAAGGATGTGGACCAGCTGAAGTCCATTGATATGTCCATGATCTTTGGCACGGTGGAGATCCCAGATGTCCTGAGCACCAATATTCCAGCTTATTCTGATGTTTCTCCGGCTACCACCGGAGATAAGGTTAGAGCTGATGATTCTGCAGAGTTTGAGGCTGAGACTGATGAGGAGCAACTTGATGTTCATGAGAAGGCTGTCTATGATAATTTGATTGATTTGGAGGGTGCCATGTTTGAGACTTCTAGGCAGACATCACTTCTGGTTGATTATTTTTACCTCTCTCTGTTATCTTATTGACTGTTGTGTTTTAGTTGCATTTGAGGACAACTGCATTTTTTTGTTGGTGGGGTGAGGTATTTCCATACCTACCTCTTGTTGTTGTTTTGTAAATAGTGGTTTTATTTTGATCATTGTGTTTGTGAATATCAGAGCTTATTGGTATACATTTATCTTGGTTGATTTGATTGTAGTTGTTGAAATTGTGGCCTATTGTTTTAATGTGTTAAAATGGTTTTGAACCAAGTTTAAAATTTTGCCACCTCTTTTGTGTGTGATTGTGGCTGTTTTTGTGCAAATTTGACTGTCGGTTGTGGTCAATACCGATGACTTAAATAGTGCTCTTAATTGAATGAATTAAATATGCGGTTACGATGAGGCAAACTAAGTTACATAAGCAATATGTGAACTTTTAGCATCTCGTTGTGACTAGCCGGTTGTCGATTGAGTCTCTTGTGATGAGCATTGCACGCTAGCTGGAAAGTGTGGAGTCTTGTTTGATAAATATACCAATGCCTTGTGTGGTGAGGTTGTTTTGAACATTGTGCTTGATGACACCTAGAATTTCCCAATGGTCCGATTGGTTGAGTGAAGCAAGCAATTGAAATGATCTTACGTGAAATTTTTGGAGAGAACCAATTTGACAATATACCTCTTTGTGGCCAACCTTGTGAGATGTGTGAACCTTGCTTGGCACCTTTTGAGCCTATCATTTTCTTGGAAGAAACTTGAACAACTTTGACCTCTTTATCCTATCACCTATAATTTTCATGAAGTTTTGGTTTGTTTGAATATCCAACTTAGGCCAAAAGCCTAAGTTGGGGGTGTGGTGAAAAAGAAGGAAAGTCAAGAAGGGTGAAAAATTCCCGCTTCGATGGATTTTTTTTGAAAAAGATGAAACCCCTCCATGTAGAAAAAAACAAAAAAGAAAAAGAAGAAAGAAAAGAAAAAGACTGTAAAAGAACAAAATAAATAAATAAAAAATTTGTTAAATAAAGTGTGTGAAAATAGTGAAAAACCGGGTATCCGATGATTCATGTTTAGTTGAATAATGGGGTGAATTATGAACATGTTTGAATGTGAAAGAGAAGGAGAAAATGTGATTTTCAGGCCATACTTCATGAAGGTAGAAGCCACTAAGCCTAAATGACCATACCTTTACATTCAGCTCCATTAGAAGCCATAAAAAGACCTTTGCGATCTTTAGTGAGCTGAAACGAATGTTGATCGGAAAATAAGGGTAAGCCTATGGGTGGAGTCATGCATATTTTCATCTATTTGAGTGTGAGATTTGTACGTGATTTCGGGACTTCAAATTTTTGAAGAATTTTGTGTGAATGTGGAATCATCTTTGTTGTGAGGGCATTTGAGTACCTTTTTTGAGCTTGAACTTGCATTTCAAGCAAGCATTGTGAGCTTGATTTGATAATGGTGAGTCACAATTTGAATCTTTGAGTGCACAATTGAGTATTGTATGTGTATTTTGAAACTTTTGTGTGCATTCATGTTGAGTCTTGAGCAACACTGTTTGTAGACATCCTTGTTGAGCTGATTGATCTTGAGTTTTTCTTGAGGACAAACAAAAGTTTAAGTTGGGTGTGTTGGTGAGTCCGAGATTTGGACTCACTTAGGGCTTTGTTTTGATATTTTTAGTGTCCTCAAATGCCTAATTTATGCTATAAACTGATGTTAAAGCATTGATTTGCAGGTATGTAGGCTAAGGAGCAAGGCAAGGGCACTACCGAGTAAAAAAGAGCAAACAAGTTGAAGAAGTGAAGAAAAGCGATCTTGGTGATCGCCAAGACCACTCGGTGAACGACCGAGTGGCTCTTTAGCCCGCCCAAACGTGCCAGCCTCAGGGAAGAACCAACTTGGTGACATAAATGGGTAATCAGCGAATAGCTGAACGATTCCGCAATGATAACCTTGATCGCCTAAAGTCACAAAACCCTAAGGACAAATGACCAATGAGAATCGGTGATGAATTAGAGCAAACGACAGTTCGCTGACTTGTTCGGTGAGGCCCGACTTGTCTCGCCCAATGGCTTTTCAGGCCAAAAATTGGGTAACTATAAATTCAAATTGAAAATGAAATTTTAGAAGAAAGCTATTATTCAGTAGAGTTTTTGATCCTCAAGTTTGAGAGTTAGAGTTTTATGTTAGTTTTTTAGTTCCATTGTAGACTTTGAAGCTTTGGAGGCTCAAACTTGAATTTTTGCAGGTGGGTTTTCAAATCTACTCAATTTGGACCATTGTAAAGACTTGAGAACCTTTACTCAGATCATGGCTAATGTATTTGGTAATCGTTTCTCTATTTTTAAGGTGTAGCTAAAACCCTAATTCTTGGGGTGTGATCATGTGTTTATTTTTCTAATTATCTTATGGGTATTATTGTTTGATGATGAAATTACCGTTTTAATGTGGGTTAATCATAAGAAGTGTTTTAATCTATGAATTGTAGTTGTAAATGCAATTCTAATGTTGAGTTCTTGGCTTGCTTGAGAGAGAGGGTTTGGAACAAAAGCTTTTGATTGATGATTTGTAGTTATTGGGTTGATATGGGTTCAACTCGACAGAGTTAATCCTAAACTCAATTCTACCCATCTAGCTCGAGAGAGTGGATGCAATAAGGTTGTGGGTTGTTTATCTTGTGCAGCTTGTCGATGCTCGAAAGAAATCGCCTGAACCATAATAGTTATTCGAGAGAAAGCTATTGCACTTCAAGTTCAGCCTACCCACAATATTTCAGCATATTATTGTTAAATTTCAATTACCCATACAACGTAATTAGCTTACAAACGATCACATCCCATGAATTCTTCTTAATATTGTTGTTTCCTCTGTTTTCATTCTTGTTTCAGTTTTTAATTGCAAATTCAAACCCCCCATATGACATTCGTTGTCACCCCTTTGACTTGTTTGTCTGTTTTCAATAATTTCTATTCCTATGACCGGTTAGACCACTTTATATCTTCATAATTGAATTTAAACGCGTACCGCTCTCTATGGGTTTGACCCCAACTCCCTTGTTGGGTTTTATACTAGATAACGATCGACTACACCTTGAATTAGATGATGTATATTTGAGATGTTAACCTGCAATCCATACCCAAGATAACATCAAAATCTAACATGACCTCCCCATTGTCTTGGGCCGTAACCATTTGAGCCAACACTTGAAAAGCAGCCCTAAACTCCGCATTAGAAACATGCTCGGCCAAAGGATCGACCGGAATTTGAGGAGCTTGGGGAGGAGATTTTTGTTCTGCATTCTCCCTCGCATTCCTTCTAGCATAAGCTCTTCGGGTAGCCATATCATGAAGAACATATGTTAAGGATTCAAAGAGAGACCTTATAGAGTTAAAATCTATTGCATGACATTAGAGTAATGAAAGAAGTGGGGTTTCCTAATCATCTTGTATCCTATCATTCATAAATGTAGTGTGATTCACAGTCATGAACAAGACTATTAGACGTGGCTTGTGAGACATCCTAGGACCATTCTAAATCTTGTGATCTGATACCAAGTTTATCATGACCCAAAGGTACCCCCTAGATGTAATATGGCGTATAGAACCCCGAAAGACTCCATACAAGCCACTTAGCTCTCATAACATAAGAAATAGAACAATAGAGTAAAACAATAGTGCATGTCCAAAATATTTTATAAAACAAAAAGTGGAAGTCTAAACTATTGTCTCAACATTTTCATCTAATGTAAAAGAATAAAATTACGCCTATGTCACGCCCCAAACCCCTTAAGACGAACATGTATCCGATACCCTAAAGGCCCGAGAGAACCAACATGTAACATGTGCTTACTATGCTTATAACTATTACAATCTTAGAGATGGGACAAGTTCACATAGGATGCCGCGGTGTGAACTAACATAAGTAGACCCTAAAATTATACACAAGACTTGGCCGTTGAGGCCACAACTTGTTATGAGAGGACGCAACTAAACTATATACATTAGTCTATAAAGCCTCTAAAAGATAGAAAACCTTAGTTTAAGGCGGGACAAGGCCCCGCCTTACCCTTAACACTATCATACATCAACAAAATAAGTGCCAAGACTTGGTAAGCCCCGAATCAACCTGGAGCTTCACCAATAGAAACTGAGTACCTGTGCTCCTACTAACGAGGCCTACTGGCTGGAGTACCTATTCCTGCAGCACGAAATGTAGCATCCACATAAGGGACGTCAGTACGAAGAAATGTACTGAATATGTAAGGCAATAACATATGTAAAGCTAGGCTCAAATGACATCAAGTATCCGTATATAAGTGTAAAGATCAGAATACGACCACCTATGCTACTCTTGTGGGATCATGTATATTGCATTCATTTCTTTACTTTTCTGTGTGTTATGATCTTTATAAGGCATATGATACGAATGACCAACTGATTAGTGCTAGAAGAGGATGAACCATGCTAGGCATTTTAACCCCTGGGATGTTGTCCTCATAATTATAAAATTGGGATCGGCCCATGCTAGGCTTTCACCCCTGAGCTTCTACCCTTCTATACCAATTGGGATCGGCCCATGCTAGGCTTTCGCCCCTGAGCCGCCACCCTTCTATACCAATTGGGATTGACCAATGCTAGGCATTTTCCCCTGGGCTGCCACCCACAAATATACATATTGCTTCACTTAGATTCTTTAATCTTTGAGATTGTGTTTTTGGTGGTCATAATCATTTTTGAGATTTGTAACCATAGATCAGTAGAAGAAAACATGAAAATAATGACTCCAAGGCAGTAACAAGGATGTAAGGAGCTATGTAACATCAATGTATTACTTATGAGCTTAAATGGCACAACTGACTTCAATTGACTAAGAGGAGAATTTACCATGCTTGATGTTGCGAATACCATTTCTATATTAGCACATAGGAGGATAATCATAAAAGTGTAGAGTAATGAACATATAATGAGGTGATTTGACACACTAGAAAGAGAACTTAGGAAATTCACTTCATTGATATTAATCGCAGGTATCAAATATCATGCCAAAGAATATGCAATCGAATAGCCTTACATACCTTGCTGTATAACTCATATATTACAAGGAATTAACCTCCTCCCTTCCAGATTATTAATCTACAATGAAGTAAGTAAAACTAGTATTAGTAGCTAATCAACACATTTGGCTACTTAACCTCAAAAAAATGGTAGCGCGAAAACGGGCCCATAATTTATCATATCAAGGATGTTGTTCAATTATTTCTCCTCGAATTACATCCACAAACCAACGTGGAGTGAGTGGTAAGCCTACACAATTTTCAGTTTGGTGGTGTATCACCACACCCTCCTATATTTCCATATAAAATATTCACACCTTTCCCCAACATCAACCCTGTAGTCCCCACATATGCACATAAAATAGCCCAAAATGTTCCTTATCATACTAATCAAATACTGAACTCACCACCCCTTGAGTTCTTAGTAACAACACACATATAATTCCTTATCCCAACTCATGCATAAGGAGGACAAAAAAGGAGCAGTCACCTCACCTTAATTTATGTAACTTTCCCTTTTAACTTGGAATCTTCAATAACTTCAACTTCCCTTCACACTTAAACTAAAGAAGACGAAAAGTATATTAATAACCAAGGAAGTGAGCAGTAACTTCTAGAAATACTCTGCCTTTTTACTTATACTTGTGCATGAATAACATGTTTTCCTAATCATCCATGGGATAATTAAGCTAAATCTATAAGTGTTTCACTTATATTGTCTTGGAGAGATGAGGGTTTCTTTAAGAACCCTAGAAGAACTTTAAGCTTGTTGTTTTAATCCTTAAGAGAAAAGAGAGAGAGAGAGCTGGAGTTAATTCTCAATATTGTGTGTTAAAAATGAGTGAGAATAGTAGCCAATATATCTTATATTGAGCTTTCTTCACCTTTAAGAATATCCTCCAGAACTTCCTCCTTTTTAGCTTCATTTTCAGCCACTAATTGGTCAAGTAGGTGTTGCACCTGCTTATGTACATCAAGCTTCTCAAAAGGTCAAAGTAGGTGATTCACCTAGTTGCCCTTTTCCTTAGTT
>JAJOOS010017179.1:0-18893 GCA_029582725.1 Solanum chiquidenum
CGAGAAAGAGAGAAGTGATGTAAACATAAGAATGGAAGGTTTGCTTGTCAGCTGTCGGGCCAATGATGCTCTTCTAGCTTTACCTACACGGCAAGGGAAAGATCAAAGGCGAGGTGGGAAATGCCCCGCACGAACTATCTGATCAAGTTTTCTTTTTCCTATCACAAGCAGCTGGCAAAGCCGTGTTTGATCGTCGCGTATATGCTCCGTTACAGCTTCGTTCATGCGCCAATCAATTGACAGTGAAGCAGAGGAGGAAGAGTTTTGATCACCGTGTGGGTAGTCTCTATTAGGGTTTCCGTTTCATGTGCACTAAAAAGGAAGGAAGACTGGTGCGACTATAGTAATGCCAAGCATACGAGCAAAGGACTCTACCTACCCCATACTGATGAATGAAAGAAGCTCATCGCGGATGATACCATGTTAGAAAACATAAGCAATGTGGAGAAATTTTCTGTGTTTTTCTTCATAAAAAAACAGTGTACCGCATTCTCGTATATATACAAATTCTATTCTATCCTAAATTGTGTGAACTATGAAATTAATGCAATATGTATTTACACTTGTCATTTCATCATTGGTCTTCTTCTAACAAACTCCAAACGGCTGTCATGTGCCATACATGTGCTATGGTTGAGAAATATCTAGAATTGTACAGCTGTAGCATACAGCTGCATGGCTCTGATTAATTTGATTCAATAAGAGATCTTTGGCCTTGATGTTGCCACGCGTTCTTTTGACCTTTTGTATGTCTATGTTGTTTTTGTCCGAAACTAGGAGAACTTTGAACATTGTTTCCTTTCATCTCCTTCTTTCCTTTTCCTGTAAAATCACCATGGCCATACTCTTGATGTTCTTGATTCTCAACAGTAACCTTATTTTGTAAGTTGTTTGCTTTTTGATGCAACTCTTTTTACGTATCATCCTTGTGTTTGGAGTACTGTTTGTTATATCGTAAGACGTTCTCTTTTATTGAATTCTTCTTGTGAGTTAATCGTATCGACTATAGTCATTTGATATTGTGCTTAAGTTTGTTCAATATTCATTTTGTAACAATTTAGTCACCTTATTTTGGTCTGGCAAGGCCAGTTTGGTTAGTTTAGAGTATATGCAAATTTTATAATGTAAAGAGGTTATTTTACGTAGCTAACTTATCATAAATTGACAGAATACAAAAGTAAATTCACTTTATATAGAGTATTAATTGGAAATAATCTCTCTACCGTATAAAGATAGAAATAAAGTTGTGTACATTTTATTCTTTTTAAACACTACTTGTAAGATTATACTGATTTGTTATGATTGTTTAATAAAACAATTTTTTCATTTCATAAAAGGTAAATAGTAGCATTTATAAATATTATATCCTTTACATAGCCTCAATTTATGAGAATACATTATATACGTAATTGCTATTATTGGGGGTGTGAGATGGTAGGGTTACGGGGTGGGGTACTTATATTTCATTTTTTCAATATGAAAGTTATTTTTCTCATTTTAAATAACTTATTTTGTTCAAAAAAGATTTTCTAAATTTTTTTATTATCCATACCGAACGCACCCGTAAATAAAACTAGAAATAAAAATGCGCATCCGGGGAATCGAACCCCGGTCAGTACCGTGGGAGGGTACTATGATACCACTACACCAGATGCGCTGTTTGATAAGAAATATTGCAACAATTTTAATCGAATTAAAGTTCAAAAGTTTAATATTGAAATTTGTGTTTTTCCATACATTTGGTAACAAGTATTTAAAATTTGAATGTATTTTTAAAAAAATATGAAATATAATTTCAATGCGGGTTGTTATTTAAAAAGTGAAAATGAAAATATAATTTTAGGTGTTTATCAAATTCCAAATATAACACATTATTTTATAATTTTTATGACCACATGCTGATTTTCAAATAAAATGACAAATTCTCACAAAGAAATGGATAATATAGATTTCTTCCATCCATATGGCAAGTTTCAACAAAGAATATTAACTAAAAGCGATCGAAATCGATACTTATTCTTTATAACAATTCAAATCTATCTTCAATATGAAAAGATGATGTCTTAACCACTAGAACAAAAGGGAACAAAGTCATTCCTTATATACCTTTGCTTCGAGAATATAAGGGGTTCAAATTGTTTCTATACGTCATTCAAGATTTTATTTGTATAATCCTTATGGTCATCTTCATACCTATATGTTTAACGAAAAAAGTTGATCTCATCTTGCTTATTGGAAGAAGAAAAAAATTTCATACCAGGTTATTCATTTAAATAGCAAGTAATTACTCAATAATGAACACTAATTAAAAATAATTGAAAATGAGTAATAATCTATATTCGACATAGAAGGTGATATCTTAATCATTGAAACAAAAAGGATTAGAAAGTCATTTTCGTATACCTCAATTTCAAGAATATAAATAGTTCATTTTCTTTCTATATGCAATTTTAAGTATTGTTTGTGTGATCAATTAAAGTAGAATTTGGTATTAGATATAATTAGTGGAATTTTCTAGCATCACGATATCTTCATTCTGCCACTAGAACCTTTTACACATTGTCAAAAAATATTTTTTAAAATTATATTACAATTATTACTACTATAAAAATAATATAATTTTTCATTGGAGAGGATTTATCTGAACCTCTTAGCCTCAAGTTGGCTTTGCTCTTGCGTTTGTGTGTGTATTTTATTTTTACATAAGGTATTTTTAACATGTCATTTTGATTAGATTTTAATCAAAAGTTGATATGCATAAATAAAAAGGGCGTGATTATAAATATATACAAATATTTTTCTTTAAAATTTTGTATTAAAATGTGTAATAAAAATATTTTATCATATCTTCATATATTTAATTCAAAATTTACCAAGTTATAATATATTCGACCTGAACTTTTTCATGCGTTTATTTCTTTATATATTTTAGCTTCGCGCTGGAATCTATTTTTGTCTTTTTCTAGAATCACATTCTAGAGAATTCAATTCTCTATCTAACCAACTCATTGAATTGGATTCTATCACATAAGAATAAAACAAATCCCTTTATATTTCGTGTTCAAATTCTCTACTTTTACTTTGCTTTTTCCATCAAATATTTTATTTTATTTTTAACAAAAAAAAAAGAGAGAGAATTTTGAATTCAAATTATTGAATAGCAAAAATGGGAGAGGAAAAATCAGTGATGGTGGTTGGAATAGAAGATAATCAACATAGTTTTTATGCATTAGAATGGACTTTGGATCATTTTTTTACAAATTATAATTCTAATTCTCCTTTTAAACTTGTTATTCTTCATGCTAAACCTACTCCTGCTTCTATCATTGGTCTTGCTGCTGGTCCTGGTATGTCTTACTAATTTTTTCGTTTCAATTTATATGACAGTATTTGATTAGACGTTGCTGAGTTTTTGAGATTTTTAAGACACATATTGAAAAGTACTCTTAAGCCTCATGATTAAATTTGTTGTATTTGGTATGGTGGAAAATGTCCTCTTTGAAAGATGTTTTTCAGAAAAATATATGATTTTTTATTTATTTTTCTTCTATTTGATACGTAAGTAAAAAGTATTAATATAAAAATATTTATATATAATTTATTATGAAAGATGAGATGTGTGGAGAGTAGAGAAGACACGTCAGTGTAGAATGCTATTTGTTGAATACTTTTATCGAAAAAGTCATTTTTCTCATGTTTGAAAAACTTACTAATTTTCTAATTGAGATATAATTAGGTAAATAAAATAGTGTTTCTATAATTATAAATCCTGTTAATGAAATGGTCACACAACTCGATGTAGTATTAGAGTAAAATAGAGGTGATGAGTTCAAAACTAACATTATTTATCAAAAGTATTAAAAAGGAATTTTTATATGCTTGTTCTATGAAAAAAGAAATAGGTAACACATGAGGGGTGTGAAGAAACAATTAAATAAATAAAAGCATGTTCTTTCTAATAGTTTAATATTAGACAAGTCACATAATTCAATTTTAGTTATAATATATAGAAAACTAGTATTAACAAATCACTCTAGGCAAGAAAAAGTGAACTAACGTATGTTCGCTTGCTGTCTTGTTCTCTATCGCGAATTGAGATCACTCACTAGCTCGAAAAATCTCAAAAATATATATATTATGTCTTGATTTTACTTTTTTTGATGAATTGTGTAGGGAGTGTGGAAGCTTTTTCAGCCATAGAGTCTAATTTAAAGAAAATTGCTGCAAGGGTTGTGGAGAAAGCTATGGAGATATGCAAAGCAAAATCTGTAATTTATTATCTTATTATTATTATTAAAACAATTTTTTTTTAAAAAAAAATCATTTTTATATATAATACATTAATTCTACTTGATTGATTTTTTAAAACTATTTTGTAGGTGAATGATGTTGTAGTTGAGATAGTGGAAGGTGATGCTAGGCATGTCCTTTGTGAAACTGTAGAGAAACTTCATGCCTCTGTTTTAGTTGTTGGTTGTCATGGTTATGGAGTTATAAAGAGGTAAATTTAATTTATATATGCTGACAGTAGATAGCTTGTTTATACTTCTAATTAACGAGTAATTCTCAATGATAATTCTAGTATTGTCGATTTTACCTACTATAACATGTTGGTTCCAATTTTTATCAGGTTATAGGTAAACGTTTATTATGTAGGTTTTTGCATGATGGCCTTATAGATGATCCGACCTTAGATTAGATAGAAGAGCTTAGAGGTCGAGGATTAGGATAGAAATTTAGTCAGTAGTCGAGCAATTTCTCTCTTTTCTATGGGAGAGTGTGGCTCTAGTTGGAGTACCTATTATGCTCCCTCTTCTCCTTATCATTACTATTACTAATATTATTAGTCTTACTTTTTTTCTTTTCCTTGGGATTTTCATCTTTGCTTCTTTTGTCTTATATTTTTCAAACTTGCTTCTAAAAGTTTTTTTTAACCGAGAGTCTATTAAAAATAGTCTCTCTACCTTGCACAACGTGGGGCTAAGGTCTATATATATTCTACCCTCCTAAAACCCAACTTGTGAGATCTCACTGGGTATGTTTGTGTCGTTGTTGTTGACTTTATAGGTGGTCTGATTGTGTATAAATTTATTTACACCATCAATGCTTAGTACTTAAACTTGTTATTGTGCTAAACTCATTATTGATTGTGCAGGACTGTTTTGGGTAGTGTAAGTGACTACTGTGCTCATCATGCCCACTGCAGTGTGATGATTGTGAAGAAACCAAAGACTAAAACTTGAATTGTTTCTACTTGGCATTTGATTTGTTGTGTTGTCCCAGTGAATAAGTCTTAAAGATTACAAATATGTGATCTATTTCTTCAACTCCAGGAGGAAAAGAAAAGAAACTCAGTTGTTTGTGTGTACTTATTTGATTTCTTCACTCTCAGTATCTATATTTTATAAGGTTGTAGTTGTTGCGTACCATGTTGCCTAAAAAAATACTTCAGTGTCTTGTGTAGTGTGGATCACAAATTCACAATGTTATGTATGAAATAAAACACTATGAGCTATTCTGTCCTAAGTTTTCCCTTTCATCGATTTGCTTAGTCATTCAAAATTTACCTAAATTTGAATTCTATTTATGATGTTGATGGTCCGAGGTAGAGCACTCAATGGGCTAAGGTGGCCTCATTTCACCTTACAAGGAAGGGGAAGAAAGCTACCCTCCTCACAAATATATATATCAAGGTTGTCCACAAGAATGATTAACAGGGTAGAAACTTGTTATACAACTAATAGAGCTTCTTAATCAGAGGGATCCACACTTCTTTCGAAAACAGTTCTATTTTCAATAGAATCAGCTGACAATTGAATTCGATTTGTTTTCATCTCCTTAATAGGGGGGCTTTAAAGAAGACCACTTTTAAGTCGTTCAAAAATTGTGGCGTTGAGTTTCTAGACCCTTTGACATACTTGTTGGTAGAGAAGAAAAGAAAGGCCCTCTGAGCAGTTTTTCATCTCCTTAATAGAGCGGAAAAGATGGGGCCTCTAAGCTGTTAAAAGAATTGTTGCGTTGAATAACAAACTCGGGGCAAGGGAAATAAACATCCTTCAATCACAGAGATCTAAGGTGACAGGTCCTATGCCATCAGCTAACCAGGGCGTAAGGTTGCATAACACACCACCCTCCCCAGACCCTACTTGTGAGAATGCACCAGTTGCATCAGGAAAACAGAAACAAATCAGGAAAAGAACTTACAAAGTCACAAGAGTGCAGACAATGTCATTACATAAGTAGCATTCACCTGCAGGAAACAAATAACAAAATCTGCAAAAATCCAAGACATAATTTTCAATTTTTGCAATCATACATGCTGCAAAGTTTCTTAAAATACTAGAATACTGCAATCTTCCCCAAGTCTATAGAGAAGGAAAGGTTCACAGTTAAGTTCTATTTTGGTCATGGACCAAGAAATTCAGAAGCCATTCATCTGGACTAGTTATCGGAAAAGATGACACCAACAGCTCAGCTGCTCTATTCAGGCACAGCAGCACACTCTCAATCTCAGCACCTGCAGCAACAGCTTAATCCACATCACAGCTCTCACCTGTAAAATTGTAATCAATAGTCAACAAAATAGTTATGATATGTTATGCCTCAACCAACCGGATAACTGTTCATTAATCTACAAAAGGCCAGATGAGCAAGAGGACCTCGACAAACTCCCACTGCGACTCCGGCTGCGGCTCCTGCTAGGGCTTCTCCTGGAATTGCGTGGTTTGGGGCTTTTGCTCCTGCTCGGGCTCCTCCTGGAATTGCGTGGTTCTGGGCTTTTACTCATGCTCTTGCTTTTCCTGGAATCACGCAGTTTTGGGCTTTTGCTAGGACTCTTGCTTCTCCTGGAATCACGAGGTTTTGGGCTTTTACTCAAGCTCTGGCTTCTCCTGGAGTCGCGAGGTTTTGGGCTTTTGCTTGCACGTTTTGGGCTTTTGCTCGCACGTTTTGGGCGCTGAGACCAATCCAGTCAAATATAAAATGCCAACAAACAAAGAGAGGATTCAAAGTAAAAAAGGGTGGAATCAAATAACTTGATACAAATGTAATAAGACATAATAGTTCTACCACCAGATACAATATTTCCAAGCTTTCATTTTTATCTTAGAAGAGTCATTTGACTTACAGATGGTACTGGGGATCTGGATCTTGATGGAGATCTGCAAAATGTCCAGAAACAACTCAATTTAATATCCAACCTTCCGCTTAACAACTTTCATCCGACTGCCTTGATGCCACTTCCACGTCGGAGTGACCATAATCAAAGTAGATATGCAGAAACCCGTAACCATTTCACCATCCCAAAGAGAAAACAATGACAAGTATGAAGCCATGCAAGTTACCTAGTTAAGGAAGAGTTCTAGTCAATAATTTAAGTTTGTGTTGTTTAAAGACCAATTAACAGGAAGTGAAAGAACCAATTAGTGTCTTATTAGCTTGCCAGATGGCGATCCCCAATTCAAAGTGAAGTTTTAGTATGCCAGTCCAGCTTGACCATCAAAATCCATGATCTTCTTGTTCCCAATCTTAGCATCGATGGACATTTCATGATGCTCATTAGAGGAGAGACACCATAAAAGATTCCGAAGCTGCCATCTAGAAAACAGCATACCTCCACAACAAAATTTGTTGTAGGCAAGACCATATCCACTCAAGATCCTAATATGCATTCCAAGATCCTCGTATATATCCAACATCTAGAAAAACCAACAATGTGATTTCTCATATTTACAAAGGAAATAATAAATGATACCTTGACAACACAGAATATTTTCCCGACGTTTCCAAAATGCAAAAGTTGCAAGAAGCATAGGAACAACCAACTTCTAAATCCAACACCCAACAACTATTTTGTTTCTAATGGATTCTGAAATGCAGTATCAAGACATCTTTTCATAACTGAATGACCAGTTGACCACATATTTAATAGCAGAAGTTGCAATCACAGTTGGACACAGCATAATTAAAAATGTACGGACTCTGCACTTATGATGCTCCCTAGCTTGTCTGGCTTATCAAATGGTTTGACATTGCTTAGGTTCAAAAAGATCTATCATCCTGAAGTAGACTGGGTTTTTTTGGATAGACACACCCTGAAGCAGAATGAAATTAACATTGGCTATCTCTATGCCACCCAAAAAAGATGCAGAATTGTACCTAACCATAATATAAAGCCTCTTGAAACTACAATTGGAGCAGCATATTAGCTAATGGCAGCTTAACAGTTATCCACTAAGCCATTGCACATTGATCTAGAATCTTGACAAATTTCCAAAAGGTTCACTTACAATTTTGAAAGGACGATATTGATCCAAACTGAATGAGGGATTAGAAGCTTAACGTTCATACACATACACATGATCTGTTGCTCTATATATACAGGGGGAAAGAAGGTCGCTGTGGGGCCAAAACTTACCACATCTATCGTAAATAATGTACAACCAAAATAATGCTTCTCGAAAAATCAAGAAGGGGGAACAATTAAAATCATTTTGCAGATGAGATTTGCTATTTGAATTTGTCAAATTTACAAGCAACTTGTGTGAAAAATGTTAAATTGGTCTCCCTGCAAAACAACTTTTTGCTTCAAAGCCATCTCATGTCAACAACAATACAAAGTCTAGTCAAGATTTGGGTTGGAACCAAAGTGCTCAGCTGCTTGCCCACTAAATGAATGAGGTGCAAGATGCAACAGTTAATTCCCAGGTGGCTTTCACAACGAAAAGATTAAAATGATTCAAATAAACTGATGGATACAAGGACTTTTGACTCAAAAAAGATAAGTACAAGGACTTGCATAAAAATATACATTAACCTTGTACTATATGCTACTTTTACATAACCTGCCCCAACAACAAAATGGATAGCATATGACCAGTAAGGAAGATTACCTTGACAAAGAGCGTCCTTTTAACCCAGAACGGGGCTGAGAAGAGACAGATCTAGAACGAGATCTTGTACGCTTTGACGATTTAGCTTTAGGAGATTTGCTGCTAGGAAAGAGAGCAGCAATGAGATACATAGTAGCATTCAAAGGTGAAGTAACAAGCTATAAAACCTGCAAACTACATAATCCATACCTTCTGCTCCGGCTACGACTGTAACTTCGACTGCGGCTACGGCTACCACTCTTTCCTCTCGAGTAAGAACGGCTGCGGCTGCGGCTTTTAGAATCATGTTCTTTCACCTACATAAGACATGCAATATTTTTTTATGAAGCATAAGACAATGGTATAGGCTAACAAAAGAAAAGGCACTAAGCAGCCTATAATCATAGTATTTGAGTTATAATCACATCATACCCGAATCGTTGAACGAGAAAAAGCATTCCGAAACTCAGATTCATCAAGTTTTTTTATCTACATACAAGGAACATTATTTAAACTTGTTAGTCGAGCATAAACGTATTTCAAATATCTTGAACAAAAGTTGAGGATAATATACAGAATAAGAAAAAGGAGATAACTTACAGCATATTTCATGTCGTCATAGTTGGTATAATCCACAATCCCAGTGGTCCCTGAAGAGCAAAACTGATTGTTAGCGCACCATCCACCACAAAAGAATCACTTAAGGAGTGTAAATTCACAAGTCATAGCAAGATTAGGGTGCTTGACACAACAAAAACTGAGTAGAAGCACAAGAAATTATTTCAAAGATAAGGCAGCACCGCATTTGATTACAGAAATAAGAAATCTGAAGCACATTATTTCCACAGGTCCTTAAACTGCTGAGCTATACATTTGGTCCATTTTAGTCACAACTCACAACCACAACATTGAAATATCCAATAAATTTCAGCTGACCCTAGATTTTGAGTGGCAATCACCGTTTTGAATTCCATTTAAATAGGGTAAAATCAACTATTAAATTCCTATTTTAGAGTCAGAAACAATCTTTGCCATCTGTCTATTAACTGTCTTAATTATAAAGGCTCTAGTATATTCATCCTGACAAAATGATGACAATTTTCTATGTAAAACCTAATAACAAGCTAACTGAAACAATTAAAGGAAAGAAGGAAAAAGAGATCTTATTGCATGATCTGAAACAATTAAAAGAAAGAGGGAAAAAGAGATCTTATTGCATGATCGGGCACTAAGCTACCTTTTGGAGTTGAGTTAGGTCCAATTGTCCACTTCCTTAACATGGTATGGTATTAGAGCCAGACCCACTCCTATTCTTGGTGTATCCATTGTTAAGCCAACATATTAGATTAGCCTCTTTATTATCTGGCTTATTCAAGGTTGGTAACATGCAATAAGCCAGATAGCAGTACTATCTTGTTATGGAGGACGATTACCACCAAGGGGGACATAATCCAGGCATTACATCCAGACACATATCAACATTTATTCAAAGAGTGAGCAATACACAGGTAAGCACAGGATGTTATTCAACATGGAAGATGAAAAAAATAAGCTCTCTTATTTCCTTCTATCTTCTCCTTATCGTCCAACAGAGCTCCCACTTACCTATCCAACAATGCCCCAAAAATAATTGATCTCCACTTCTACACCACCTGGGTTGAAACATTACTGCCTTTCCTCAACCCCAAACCAAGGATTTCTTTTAGACTTCTCTCCTTTCTCTTTTTCTGCTCTATTTTAGTTTCCCTGCTATTTTTTTTACTTTATGCATTACCCCTACAATTTTTTCATTTACTTTTTCTTGATGTTATACTCTTTTAACTTTCTGTAATTCTTTCTTGTTTTATTATATTATTATGGCACCAAAAGAGAAAAATAGTTTTCTGACTAGAATGGATGGAACTATGTTTTGAATGATGATGTACAACGACAAACTTCAGCCAAAGGATATATAATATATCAAACCTGACCATTTTACCAGGATTAGTAATAGCACCCATAATCCCATCCAAACTGAGGGACGCAGTCACTTTATCCAGCCAAGTTGGCTAAACATTATAGTATAAAGTATAAACTAAGCCAGAAGTCATCAAATATATAACTAATGCACGTTACTGCAGCATTCAGCAATTTTGTTCTCAACAATAGCCCAAAACTTTTTAATCACATTCTCCGATATCATCTATTCACGGGTCTGAAAAGATAAAATTAGCTGTTATAAGGTGGGGAAAGACACTTGCAGACCCAATGATGAACCACAGTCACATTCAACACGAGATTTAAGAAAGGATTCTACTTTGAGAAAGCCCTTCTAATTGATTATGAAAGATAGTCAGCTCAAGACAGTAAATTAAAGACCCATCAAAACAATTGAGATTCAAGTTATGCACAGCAAATATATTGCTATTTTCAAAACAAAAGATCAAAAATCCTTCCTTCTCCCACCACTTCTCAAAGAAGAAAACCCAAAAGAAAGACAGAAAAGGAAAAAAAAAAAGAGTAGTTATAGAGACTTGACTCTTAATTTACCAATATAGGTCCTGATAAAGGCAAGTTCCTTTGGCATATTAAAAAACAAACCCTTGTATAAACAAAACAAAAGGACAATTAAGAGGAGCATAAAACTAGTATCTATTGCAAATCATCTTACCACTCCCCTCACGGAAAACTTGTGAGAAACAAACATCCCCAGCTCGACGCATATGATCCTACATAAGAAACATAGAACACCAATATTCAGCAGCTAGAAGATAAATACCGGAAAGGAAGATCACTTTTAGCCACGGTCCATATAATTTACCACACAGACACCACTCACCTTGAGATCCTGCCAGGATGCTGAATGGGGCAATCCGGTAACTAAAACTGAAAATAAATAAGTGAATTAGATCAAGAAGACATGAAATGCAATAAAGAAAATTAGACATTAATAACAAACGTGCCTCGATACTCAGTACGTTTGGGCGCTCCAAATTTGTGATTATTACGACCACCACCATTATTGCCACTATTATTGCCACTATTATAACGATCATTTGACGATGAGTTACCACGCCCACCATGTGCAAGTTCAACCTGCATATATGTAACAATTTCAATAGGCTTAAGCACCTCAAAAAAGAAAACTATTTTGCATTTAGGTGTCTTACATGTATTAGACATGTTAATTTGCCTTGAAAGACAAACTAACCTTGAAAAGAAACACACCTGAATAAAGTGGGATGGATACAGACAATTTATATAACTGATCCCAACTAATTTGGGACAAGCATTTAATAAAGAAACATAATGGTTTAGTGAAATGCTAAGGTCAACGAAAATGCAATTAATACATGAATTGGAAACCCTGATTCAAAAATGCAAGTCAATCATACTTCTCAAAGAAAATAAACAGAGGATACAGTTGATTCATGTGTGTGTATCCTATATGCTGTTAAGATTTTACTAACCCTCAAACGATGCCCATCAAAATCATAGCCATCGCGCCCACGAATAGCATCCTCAGCATCACGTGCCTCTTCAAACTGTGTTTATTTCCAACAAAACAATGTCAAAATTGCTTAAAATTTGAGAAGAAAATATCCAAAGAAATTCATTTTAGCCAGTGCAGTCAAAACTCACCTCAACAAAAGCATAACCCGGGGGTCTTGGTGGAATTTTCAGATCAATATGTGCTATCGGGCCATACTACAATTACACGCCACACATTTAAGTTTAGGAGAATAGTAAATGACATCCAACTAAAGTATAAAGCTAAGTGTAATACAAGTACCTTGTAGAACAGATCCTCCACTTCTCGCTCACGAATATCACCAGGAAGATTACCAACATAAATCGTCCTACTTGAACGACTCATTGTTCCTAAAAAAATCAACAAAAAAAAAATACAATTAAAACCCACATGAGAAACAAAAAATGGATAAAAGTCATAAAGAACTTGAGTCACAAAACCACAACTTGAGCAATCAGATTGGTTCAGGCACATACATACGGTGTGTTCGGTATGAAGGAAACCATTTTCCAAAAAATGTTTACCAAATTTCTAATGTTCGGTTGGTCAAATTTATGGAAAACATTTTCTCTAGGAAATCAAGTTGCTTCAAAATGACAAAAATGACTTCCTTAATGGGAGTAGTGAAACAAGTTCAACAAATACAACTCCATATTGATTGTGTTCTCCCCACCCTCCAACCAACCTCATCTTCACCCCACACCCTAGCCCTTATCCCCACCACCCCACCCCCAACTCCAAGAGTATTTGTCTAGATTACATACAAATACTTTTACTATAATATTTTTCGCTTGCCTACCGAAGATAACATAGTAAGAAACCCAGTTATTTTCCTAGAAAAAAAATCATTTTTCCTGAATACAGAACACACTAATAATGGATACACAATTACATACACAAATTATGTATATATACTTTATTACTATTTTTCTTGTATGTAGACTGCTTCTATGCTAGATCCGCCTCCAAACAACGTTTTAACTGAATTGAAATACATTTTTCGCTAGGTAAAATGAGCAAAAACGGAAGAAACTAAAATTAAAAAACAGATCTTGATAGATATTTCGTTTAGCAGATGCAGATTAAACGGACCTCCATGAACAAAGACCGAAGAAACGTACCTTTACTAGAAGATTGATGAACGATGAAAACACAGAGCGCTTAGAGAAGAAGGAGAATTTCGAAGTTTAGGGTTTTAAAGAACAACGGGTTGAGAATGCTATGAAGGTTATAAATATCTTCTTCTAGAACTTTTTGTCATCTATCCTATTGGGACACGTCCTTCCAAGAGTGTGTACTAATTTGGGGAAAAAATATTATATTTGAGGGTTTTTTTTTCTCGCCAATTAGGTGCTCCTCGATTAATTTTACGCGATATCTAACATGACATATATTGCCTCTCACCAACAACATGTATTATAATATAACATATACTAATTTCACAGCAGGATATGTATCACCTCCCATTAGGAAGTGAGATCCCATGGTGACGGTGTTGGTAAATGAACGTGATGTTTTGTCTCACCTCAATTATCTTGTTGTCTTTGATGGTAAATATGTGAGATCCCATGGTGTTCAACTCACTTCATTGATCACTAGGTCACACCCTTGAATGTTATATTTCATGTATCACCAATTGTGTGAGGCTTCTTTTATTGTTGGTGGTTCGAAATTTTACATTATTGAATTTATTAACTGGTGTGAATAATGGGTTAAAATAACAAAAGGGTCAAGATCCAATCCAATCCAAATTTGTTTGGATCATAATGGGTTGGCTATTGTGTAATGGTTATAGAACGGGTCAAGACTCGATCCAGCCCAATTTTTATTAATTTTTAATTGTTTTATTTGTTCTTTTACAATATTTTAATATCTATTAAAATTACTTCTTTCTTTATTATTATGGTTATATATAATGGAAAACTATACAAGTTGAACCAATTAATGAAATTATTTACCCAAATTGAACCCAACACAAACTATTTACCCTTAATGGACCCATGGCCCAAACTACGCATTAATATACAATTACTCTTGATACCATCATAGTATATATATACTTTTGTGGTATCAAGTAGTAATTAGTAGTGTTTTCAATAAAGCATTGTCTTATCTTCTTTGATACCAGTAGAGTAAATATATTCTGATGGCATCAAAATCATCAATTTAGTTAGTTTTCACTGAATTACCATCTTTTCCTCCTTGATACCATCAGAGTATATATACAATCTAGTGGTATCAAGCAGTCACTAGTAGTGTTTTCGATGAAAAACTATTTTTTCTTCTTTGTTACCATATATTCTGATGGTATCAATTTATCTAGTTTTCACTTAATCACTACATCTTCCTCTTTGATACCAACAAAGTATATATACACTCTGATTGTATGAAGTAGTAATTGAGTAGTGCTTTCAGTGAAGAACCATTGTTTCTTCTTTGATATCACCATAGTATATACATACTCTGATGGTATCAAGCATCAATTTAACTAATTTTTATTGAATCGCTACCTCTTCCTCCTTAATACCATCAGAGTGTATATAAATTCTAATGGTATCAAATGAGTAACTAGTAGTGTTCTGCTAGGAATGAAACGGTCATAATAGACTAAACAAGAAAGGGAAGGATAGTGTGTGTGTATATATATATAATGAAGCACTGTTTTTTCTTCTTTGATACCACCATAGTATATACATACTCTGATGGTGTCAGGTATCAATTTAGCTAGTTTTCATTGAATCACTACCTTTTCCTCCTTGATGCCATTAAAGTATATATAAACCCTAATGGTAACAAAAAAGTAACTAGTAGTGTTCTGTTAGCCGCTAGGAATTAAACAGTCATTGAAGATTGAACAAGAAGGGGAAGGATAGTATGAATTGAAATCCGAGATTAAATTAGTCTTAAATAGAGTTCTTCGGTTGAAATTGAAATTAGGATCAGATAATGCTTGAAGGCCCATGAAATTTGAGTTGGGGGTTCTCCATAAATAATTCTTGAATCCCCAAGAAGGTGATGATGATGAAGATTTGGACTGGATTATAAAAAAGGTGTATAAAAGCAATGGGGTATGTAAATAGTTTCACTTTTTTGGGGTACAAATATATCTCCTTGTATATAACATATCAAAATTCTTTTTAAAAAGTGGGACAATAACCCGCTCAAACTTTAATGAATTGGGCAAATTAGATTTGATTTTACCACCCATAGTCCAATCCATGTGGTTTATAGGTTGGGTCACTATTTGATGGATGAGCTTGAAATGATTAGTTCAATCCAAATCATGTGGTCTTGAAATTTGATAGGTTGGGCTGGATTGAGACACTATTTTGATATGCCTTAAAATGATTAATCCAATACAACGATGTGTGAGCCGCATGTTATTTGCGTCGACCAATCATTTAAAAAAAAATTGTTCATACATTAATTTTTATTTTTTTTTATAAATGACAACAACTTAGGCCTTATTAATAATGTGCAACTATAGTTTAGGTAAAACCATTCATAGCAAGCATGAAGTGTTGAAGCAATTGTATTCATTGAATTCATACGTGCATTTAGATTGTACTAATGAATACATTCCTCACCAAGAGGCTTAAGATGTGCGACATAATTTATTTATTTTTTAAAAAACAAACGCAACAAATCAATCAAATATCACGCTTCAAAGGATACAGAGGTGTCAAACAAAAAATAAGAGGAGATTGTATTCGTTCACACTTGTATTAATTCGCTCTAGTTTCACTTATATTCATTTATAGCTATTATTCATTTGTTACTAGCTTGTATTAATTCTATGTGTTCACTTAATAGTAATGTATCAATAAAATATATAGAATGCATTGATACATAAAATTAGCTATATTTATCTCATGATATATGATGAATTAAAACACAATGTGTTAATATAGGGTCAGTGACGTATGCAAGATTTTTTGTAAGGAATATCAATAGTTAAAAATGAAAAATAATAAATAAAATAATGTGACACCATTTTTTTAAAAAAGAAACAAAACATAAGTAAAACACATTTCACGCTCACTACTAAACCTTTTCTATTTTTATTTTTTTTAAAATGTATACAAAATAATCTTTTTTTATTTTTTTTATTTTTATATAAGCCCATGAGAGAAGGGTGAATGGATAACTTCAGATGTAACTTAAAATGTACGAGAAATAATGACTTTCAGGTTCAAACCCGTGACCTTGATCGTGGATCTAGCACGGATAACCAACGAAGTTGAGGGCACTTCAGTGTTAAGGAGTGTCATTTTATTATTATATATATATAATTTTTTTCGATAAAGCAGTGTCACATGACACCCCTTGACCCTTTGTAGATCCGCTTATGACTATATTAATTGATACAAGAATATAATTATATTTTTTAACTCATAAATACAAGTTGATTGTTGATACAGTTGCATTAGATAGCTTCAATCTTGGATTTTCCAAATCACCAATTTTACCTCAAAATCTGCACTAAGAAATCTTAATTTCAAGAGATTAATTTTTTGTGATGTATCAAATCTTTCAAGACAACACTCATTTAAATCTAGTAACAATTTAATGAATTTATGTAAGAACATTAAATTATTTTCCTATTATGGTTAAGCTTTAGATTTTATTTTTTTTTTTTTATATATATATATATATATATATATATAATATTTTAGATGAAGTAGTGTCACGTGACACCCCTTGTCCCTTTATAGATCCGCTTCTGACTACATTAATTGATACAAGAATATAATAATACTATTTTTTAATTCATGAATACAAATTGTTTGTTGATACAGTTGTGTTACATAACTTCAACCTTGGATTTTCCAAATCACCATTTTTACCTCAAAATCTGCACTAAGAAATCTTAATTTCAAGATATTAATTTTTTGTGATATATCAAATCTTTTAAAACAACACTCATTTAAAACTAGTAACAATTTTAATGAATTTATGTAAGAACATTAAACTATTTTCCTACTATGGTTAAACTTTAGATTTTTTTTTCTTGAGTGTAAATAAAGATTTTGATTTTGCTTCTTATAATTTTTTTAGGTATGTAAGTTGTGTTTCAGCTAATTATATTCATATTTGTTAACTTCAACTTAATTTTTTCATTAATATAATTTCCTTTATAATATTGTATTTCATTAATTTATTTCATATTAACGTTAATTTTTTAAAATTTTTATTCAAGTCGATGTGTATTTGATGTTAATGTATATGAATAATTTGAGTTTACTTTAAATTTTAAATTTTTTTGATCAGAAATTTATATTGTTTCTAATTATAATCAATTATTTTTTATTGTCTATTTTAAATTGATTAATTTATGCAAAATATTAAGATTTTTTCTAATATAGATAATTATTATCAACAAGGACGTGTTAAATACATGTTAGCAAAGCAACTGTCTTAGCGGAATTCTAAATGATTCCAATTAGAGCAGCAAGAAAGGTTGACTCACATTTTTGACAAGCTGCATCACAGACAAATGCATTTCATTTTATGGCACCAGATAAGCGGCACCACGCACGAACCTCCGGAATTATTGATATGAAGCTAATTGAGATGCAGCGAAATAAATAGAAAATCAATTGCATGAATGCAGTTTAAAGTCTCGAGATGATTTGTAGAAAAAATTCTTCATAAATTTATTCTCTGTCTCTAAAACTAACGATTCATTTGTTGATAAGCGAACAAAAATAATTAAACTCGCGCGTGATGGATTCACACTTTCCTACCTTATCGTTCCTCTTTTAAATATGATATACGCGAAAACATTCATTACAATATAGTCTAACTAGCTTGAAATTTGTATATAATATATTATTATTTATTTTATTTTTCTCTTAAATACTTATTTTATTCTATCGTTAAGCTTATATAATTTCACTGTCCTCTAAATAAACGAAAAAATGATGAAAGATATAGTTTATCGTATGAAAAATCCATTAGGTTTAGAGTATCAATCTATGCGGTATTGTGAATGTCAAATATTTATAAATTATTTTTCATACATTAAAAATATTTTTAACCTTAAATAAATGGCATATTAGGATTTTATTGTCATTATATTTAGACAGATTTGCATTAGGACAAACAAAATTCTATTTAGGACAAAAACAAATCTATATATAATATAAAGCCAAATATAAAAAAGGTGATGTGGCACATCTCTAAGGCCTCCATTGCCAATTATCATTTTTCTCATTTTTTTGACTTTTTTTTCTCTATTTTATCTTATTTTTTAATTAAAGAATTAATCATATTCTATTTAGTAATCATATTAATTTAGTGTCTATAAGTTATTACATTAATTGCTAATTATTATATATATTATATTGAAGAATGGAAAAGGTCACTAACTGAAATCAATAAAGCCCAAAAAATAACCTTTTTCCGTTATTACCCAACTAATCAATTCATAAAATCTTTTATTGTCCTTTTCTTATTCATCCTTTTTTTTCTCCTCACTACATTTTGTGCCTTTTTCATTATTTTCCTGC
>JAJOOS010017180.1:0-36827 GCA_029582725.1 Solanum chiquidenum
TCAACTTGAAACCCTAGCTCTCCACCTTCTTCTTCCTTGAACTTGAGAGAACTTTAGAGAGAGAAAGAACTTTGGGGTTTTGATTTGGAAGAATGAATTCTATAATACCATATACAAGTTTAAATACCTTTAAAAATACTTAAAAGCACTTAAAAACAATAACCCATAGTACCCAAACTACGCCTCACTTAGTTTGACCTTTTTAAACAAGTCAAACTTGAGTTTTATTTTCACAGATTTTGTCTGGAAACAAGTTCGCGACGCGGAGGTGTTCCCACAAGTTATTGGAAATTAAATTTCGAGATAGAAGAGTCCGCGATACGTCCACGATGCGGACCAACCATTTGGCCCTTGGTGGAGCTAGTCCGCGATGCGGACGTGCTCCCTCGATGAGCATTTTCAAGCTGCCCTGGCAGGTTGCTCGGCCAAGGGTTGTGGTCCTCCTCGGGGACCCTTAGGGTGGTCCCGAGGAGTCGTACCCAAACGTTTTGACCCAAAAAGCATTTATTAAGACACCAGGGTCACCTCCACTGAATTTAGACTCCAAACAACACATAAAAACATGAACAACTTACTAGAACACACCAACACGTAAAAGACTAGTTTCCGAATGTCTTGGTCGTCCCTTGACGTTAGACCTCAAACTCAACTAAACTGACCTATAAACTCATTTTCAAACATTTATACAAGTTTATCAACTACTAACATGCATGTGAAGCTCTAATTATCCTATTTCATTTTGAGGGGCGTTACATCCATCCTTCACCATGCCAAGGCGGTATTGGTAGGTACCATCATTAATTGAGATCACATACATATTGGTGCCATTATTGCTGATGAGATGTTGATGAGGGCGATGCAGGAGCACACATCGCTCCCCTTTCCAAGTCTGATCACCTAGTTATGTGAGAGGGAAGAGTACATTTTCGGGCTTCTACATATGTGAGAGTCACACCAGTGTCTTCCAGTGAAATCCAGAGATCAAGGTAGAGTGTTCATGAGATAATGCGACTCAAAAGAAGCTTCCACCACCAGAATCTATGACCATGGTTGATCCTGCTACCATGGCATCTGAGACCAGCACAACTGCTCATTTTGTGGAGCAGACATGTATTCCTATACCATCCTCTAGTGTTGCTTATATTGTTTCTACGTTTGTTGCTACTTCTATGATACATCCTCCCTTATTGTTACCCTTCCCCCTTGATCTAGGTATTAATCTATCAGATAGGCAGCCTGCCCGATAAACAGATGGTGGAGCTGCTTGGATTGAGAAGGACTTTCCCAAGCTCATTGACCAGTCCATTCACAACGCCTTGGGCTCTTTGAAGAAGTGGGTAGTCAGGTGTGAGAGGAAGATACCGAGCCACACTTTGAGGCTAGATGAGAGAAGGCTGAGGATAGTTCTAGAACTTTAGGCACCCTGAGGGATGAGGTTGCAACTTAGAGGGCGGAGCTGGTCCAGTTAAAGTGGATAGACATCTCCGTGATTTGGGGTGAGGTTCCCATTCGTGATACATCTGACATGCCGATTGTTGTGCCTTTCTCTAGTATGCCTAAGGTTGTTGTGGATGATGAGACTATCATTGAGAATAATAGTGAGAGGGCCGAAGAGGAGTTGGCCAAGGAGATGAATGCGGAGAAGTTTAAGCAAAAAAGTATAGGATTGCTGAGACACTAACTGAATTGCGTGAGACCAATGAGGTTATCCTTCAGCTACCCTAGAGAGATCTCTTCGAGAGAATTTAGAGGTTAGGTCTACATAAGTCACTCAAGACTCAACCATACTTCCTGTTGCTGAGACGGGAAATGATTCCCTAGTTGAGCAATCCATGTCGCCTCCACTGATTCTATTATCAGGCATCCATGCCCTCTTGAGGCTTCTCAACCCTAGACTCCATATGAGAGTGCTCCACAGGCATAGCCTATCAAGGGGACCCTTTCTCTCAGCCTTCGTGCCAATATTCCCCTTATGCTTGTATTTTTTTATTTCATATTTTGAAAAATTGTAGTTTGATATTTTTTTATTAGAGTTCTCTTTTGGATAAATGTGTGTCTCCTTACTTTTATTTCGTTATCCCTTTATATTCCAACCCCCATGAGTTCAAATCGTGAAATACATGAAGTTTTCATTGATAAAAATTTGAGAATCAATCGTGTTCAATATTGATGTCCTAAATAGTATTCATGATGAGCATTGTGTATTGTGTTGGTGTTGAGAGAATGAAATCGATCTGGTTGCACCATTGAGAAATATCTTTGAATCTTTTGTTGACTAGCTGCATTCTGATGTGGGCCTTGCAATGAACATCGAACATACACTTTAGATCTTTTTAGGATGTGCTGAATGAGTGTATTTTGGAGTGCCATTTGTGGTCAGGTTTAACTTGAAAGAATGCATGTGGAGTCCTAGAATTTGCCTTGCTAGTCCAATTGTGTGAATCTTGGAGAATATGAGACATGATCTTGGGCAAAAGTTCAAGGAGGGAACAAAATTGTCCATAAAGCCTTTATGACTACCTTGTGAGGGTGTGAATCCATTTTGGCACCACTTGATCCTAACTTATTTGTTGACAACCAAAAGAAGCTTATCGAGCCAAATTATCCTACATTCTCACCAAAAACCCTTTTTGAGGCATTATGATGTTTGAATACACAACTTAGGCCAAAATCCTAAGTTGGAGGTGTGGAAAGTAAGAATGAATGAAAGACAAGTGAAGGGTAAAGGATGCAGACATAGGACTCAAATTTGAAAGTTTTGCAAAAAGAAGGAACGCCTCCTTATAAAAAATGTATATATTATCATTATGATGGAAATAGCTTGAAAAAATGAAAATGAAAAAGAGAAGAGAATGAAATAAAAGGAGATTCCAAATAAATTGATTGGAAAGTCAAGAGCTGAGTTCTCAAAAGAAAAAGAACTCGAGAAGAGGTGATGATGACTGCAACAATGTTTTGAAAAAGTATAAGTCACCAATCCAAATTGACCATACCTTAAATCTCAGCCCCATTACAAGCCTAAAAGGCCCTTGAGATTTTGCATTAACTAGGTTGTGTGATGATTGGAAAATATGGGCAAACCTATGAGACAAAGCTTTCATGTGTTTCTCTTTTGAGAGAGTGCGAGTTGTATTGATTCCTACTACCTTTGTTGATTTTCTTTGTGAGAGCATAGAATCCTTCTTGATGTAAGGGCACTTGAATGCATTTGTTGAAACATGTTCTTGCATTAGACAAGAATCTAAAGAAAGCTTGAGCTTGAGTTGAGACTAGCTAGTCATCATTTGAAGCTTTTTGATCATGATTTAGTGTAACATGATATTGAGAGTAATATTGATATGGGTCTTGAATGCTAGCTCTAATTGAGTACTGTTGTAGACACCCTTATTGAGCTTATAGTGTTCTTGATTTACTTTAGGACAAGCAAAAATTTAAGTTGGGGGTGTTGATGAGTGGTAGGTTCGCACTCATTTAAGGTCCATTTAGCTCAATAATTAGCATCCCCAATGTCGAACTTTGTCCTTTTTAGTTGAATATTGATGATTTACCGCTATGAAGGCAATCGGCTAAGGCAAGGAATGTTGTTTGAAATGATGGCCAAAAATAGAAAAAAAGAAGTGCAAAAAGAACATTGTCGATCGACTAACATGAAGGGCGGATCGCCAACTGAGCATGACCTCATCCAAATTGACAATGTATCAAAGAAGGTCAACAAACTCTAGTAGAAAAGGAGATGAGCCGAGTGATAACAGTAGTCCTAATGCACATCACCCAGAGCAACAGTATGCAAGGCAAAGATTTAATGCTCGAACAGCGAACCAAGGTGGTATTCGGCGATTCGTCATACATGAAAGGATTACTCAATCAAGTAAGCTGACTGAGGTTCAAACACCTGAAGACTAGGGAATCACAAGATAAGGTGAAGAGCGAAGGGCATGTCATCGATCACGTTTGGCGAGCCTGACTAACGCCGCTTAGTCAGTTTCAACGTGGAATCTGGGCAAAAAAATTTGCAAGAATAAATAGCTCAAAAGATATAATTTTTTGAGAGTAGAACAATGTGAGAGAACAAGAAGAAGAGTTCATAGTTATTAAGTTTTGAGTTGAGAATACTTTACCTTTGAAGAACACTTTTCTAGTTTTTGGGGTTTTACAATTTGAAGGTTGAATTTGATAATTTAAGTTAAATCCAAAATGGGTTTACTCTTAATTGTTTGATTTCAAGTTACACATGGTTGCTTTTATTGAAGGTATACTTTCTTTTCTTTTTGTGATGGGTGGCTACAACCCCAAGATCTAGGGGTACTGAAATGGGGTTGGGTGTTGAATTAATGTTGTGGGTATTGTGCCATGCTCTGTTTTGTTGTTTTTCATGCATGAATTTGGTCTAACTACCATGCGGTTTACTTATGGGTTAATGTAACATCCCGGAAATTTGTAGACTTAACTAGAGCCTAACGTAAGAGTTCTAGAGCTTTACGTGAGAGTTAGAATTGTAGACTTGACTCCCCATACTTAGAACAAAGGGTTTAGGGTAAAAACATCAAGGTACAACTCCCCAAGGAGCAACCAAGGTTCCTTGAGGAGGACCCTAAAATCCCCATTGAAATTGCCCAAAACAGTCCATCCACGAGAGGACCTATGCCCCGTAGGGGGGGTCCACGACTCGTGGATGGGAAATGTGGGTGAAGACACCTAAATTACACTCCCAGACCCTAACCCACGAAGGACCAGTACGGTCCATAGACCCACCCACGGTCCGTGGGCGGGGTCTCGTTAGGTGAGGCAGTGAAGTCTTTATTTAGTTTAAGTTGGGGGATTAGGGGGTTAGTCCATAATTAGTTAGTTATTAAATAGGGTCATTTTATTAGTAATTAGACCACCTATATAAACCTAATATACCCCTAAATTAAATCAATTAATTCATTCTTCCAAGACCCCAAAACAAACCCAATTCCCTCCAAGAAATTCTCTCTCTAGAAAGTGAAGAAGAAGAAGAAGAGTAGAAAGCTAGGTCAAATTACTCCATTGTTGCAAGATTTTGTGAGGGATTTATAATCAAGGTATTTTATATTATTCATCTATGGATTCTTCCATCCATAGAGCCCCCTAGATTCCCCCCAATTGTGAAGACAAACCCCCAATTCTAGCTAGAGTTTCTTCCTATATTGTGGGTAGTGTTGAGTATGATTCCGATTGAGTGGATAATACTTGTTTATGATTAATTTAGAATTTAATTATGTAATTATGATGAAATTATATGTTTTCCATGGTTAACCCTAGTCTAATTGATGAAATTGATAATATGCGGGTTTATGCCATGATTTCTAAAGTGAAATTGAAGACTTAGGGACGATCTTCTAAAAATCGATGTTATGAGTTGTAATTGTTCAAGAATAAAAGCATGAAAACTTGAATTGAATTAGATTATACTATATATATATGATGGATCATGACTAGTAACGCTTGAAGTTGAACCCTTATGATGACTTGATAATGAAAAATGTGATCAGAATGCCTTGAAATCAAGGTATGAATGATCATTGTATAACTAGGGCTTTGAGAGTGAGGCTTGTAGTCATGAATGTTGATCACTAGGGATTTGTGAGTTAAGCTAATATGATGAAATATATATATATATATATATATATATATATATGTTTATGCTTTAAGAGTAAACTCGACATGAGAATAGAAGGCCAATGAATAGAACTGTGATGAAAGATCTTTACCTACCTAATCTACCTCATGAATGGTTGAATGCATAAAGTGATAAAATCACATAAGTTAGGATGATATCCATGTTTAGTGCATGAACCTTAGATGTGAAGATTGAAAGTAGGCTTTGACCCTCAAGGTGGTGAAGTATGAGATTATGCTTGTAGTAATTGAACTACTTGAACTATGAATACATCCATATCTAATGTAGTCATCCTAGATATGTTGATGTGATATGATTATGAATATATCCATGTCTAATATAGTCATTCCAGATGTGATGATTTAATATGAGCTTTGACCTTTTAAAAGGGCAAGATATGAAATTATGCATGTTTTATGAAGTTTAGTACATGCTTTAGAAGTACTTTGAGATTAAAGTGAATATTCTCATGATCTAGTTGTAGTCTTGTTGAAAGGTTAGCCTCACACACACTTATGCATGAATATGATATGATGTGAAAGGTTTGTCACATGTAGTGATTCTCAGGTTGGAAGACTAGTCTCACCTATTGAATCTATGAGCTATATTATGAGTTATTTTGGATTGAGTGTCAAGACATTTTTCCACAAATATGAATTTAAGTCAAGACTTAATACAAATTCAATGAGACTCAAAACACCGAGTGGATATGAATATGAGATGGAGGCTTTTACCCTAGTTGAGTACAACTTCCCAATGAAAGCTTTTACACTAGTTGAGTCCAGATTTCTGAATGGGTTCTTTCTACCTTAGTTAAGTTCGGGTTCCCAAAGTAGGTATCTCATGAGATGGAAACATTCTACCTTAGTTGAGTTCGGGTTTCTAGAAGCAATCTACTTATCCCATAACTACATGCCCTTGTAGGTTACTTAGCTATTGGCTTCACCTTAGCTAAGAGTATCGTTCTACCCTCAACAAGTAGGACAACCCCTTTTTGGTGTGAGGTAGACACCGGATTCCATGTTTAGCTCACATGGTCTATGTCAGTTAAGGCTTATATCCCCAATATGGTAGCAATATGAACAAGAATATGAATTATGAACTATGGGTACTTAATAAGCTTTACTTAGTATGGGTGAAGGTATGGGATCTTACTTATGCATTGCACAAGTATGACTTGAAGGTTACTTATGAAGTTTCTCCTATGTTAAGAATAACAGAGTATCGACTAAGCTGATGAATATGTGGTATTTCCTATGTTGTTGAATTGTTCCTTATGTTGACTTATGCTCATATTATGCCTATGTTGGAGACTTTGCTTATGATTATGATATTGTCCATTAGGCGTATAGTTTATGTTTCATGGAGTATCTCTTTTGCTTATGACTTATGTCTTATATTGGATAATACTTTTGTTATGCTCTTATGATGTTATGCTACCTAACATATTTAGTACATTTTCTATTAACGCATACTTTGTCTACATTTTTATCAAACGTAGGGTTTGGTGACATTGATTTCTATTCTTGAGAATAGGTTCCTAAGGAGCAAGGAGCTGAAGATTTGGTGAGTCCTCATAGTTTTGAGGACAAAGCCACTTTTTCCTTTATGTCTTTTCTTTTATGTTTTGAGACTATTGTATGGGCTATGTCCCAAGAGTTTTATTCAAAAGTTGTATTAGATGGTTTGAGACAAAGTGTAGTAAGACTTCCCCTTGTTTTTATAAAAGACTTCGATTGTATGGATAAAAGTTTTAAAATTTCCGTACTTTTCTATTATCTTATTTTATGATATGCTAAGGGCTTGTATGAGACCCCTTTCAGGGTCGAGTACACCATGTTACTTCTAGGGTGTACCCCTGGGTCGTGACAGTTAAGGTTTCAAACTTAATACGTACTTCCAATCTCCGATTGATGCTCAGAAGAGATTAATTAGAGTGGACAATTATTTCAATACTAGCAAATTAGGTTTCATGTCTATGGCTTGCTTGAAAGAGATGTTATGGGTCGGATCAATTTTCCCTATTCTTGAAAGAGTGAGTAGAGTAAGATATTGGGTTGTTTAGAAATGGAATATAGATGAGACTGAAAGGAGATTCTATACATAGATGCTTATAGATCCAAAGATGATTAGCATAAATGAAGATGCCTTATCCTATTTATGAATGTTCATTACTATAGAGAAACACAATCACCCTATGTGACATCGATTGCCAATCCCCGCACCCCTAGATTGCTTTTAACTCTTGATTAATTTTCAATTTTAGTTTAATTGCGGTAATTTATAACCAAAGCTTTGTAATAAGTTGGTGGTATAATCCACCTAATTGTTCTTACTGTTACAAATGATATAATTTAAAGTTCAAATTTCTTTATAAAGAATTCTCTACCATATACCATTCTCTATGGGATTCGACCCCGAGCAAGTTCAAATTGGTCACTCTTTTAATTAGTTTTGGAGGGTTATTTGAGAGTTATGAAAGTCAAGTTAAGCCAAAACCTAAGTTGGGGGCGTGAAAATGAAAGAGGAAATAAAGCTAGGAGGAAGAAAATGAAAGATAAAAGGAGACTTAACTTTGAAGTATCTTATAAAAAGAAGGAACCCCTCCTTATAAAAAAAATGAGAAATAAAGAGCAACAATTTGATAATTGAAATTGAAAAGAAAGTCTTGTAAAATGAAAGGAGTGTCCAATAAAATAATTCTCAAGTTGATGTTTGAGTTTCCAAGTGAAAAGAATGGAAATAACTTGAGAAGAGGTGAAGATGATTACAACAATTCTTTGAAAAGATGAAGTCACTAAGCCAAATTGATCATACCTTAACCCTCAATCCCATTACAATACTGAAAGACCATTTAGATCTTGCATGAACCAGGTTATGTGATGTTTGAAAAATAAGGGAAAAATTCTGGGATGAAGATTGCATGTATTTCATTTTCAGAAAACGACAGTTGAATTGATTTCTAACTTTGTTATTGATTTGCTTTTTAAGAGCTTGAAATCGTTCTTTATGTGAGGTCACTTGAACACATTCATTGAAACATGGTTTTGCATAAGAAAAGAAGCTATAGTAAGTTTGAGCTAGTCAACATTTGAAGCTTTTTTTTATCATGATTGAGTGATGTATTTGCTTGAGAGTAATATTTCAGTTGAACTTGCATATTGGCTCTCATTGAGAACCGTGTAGACACCCTTGTTGAACTATTTATGTTCTTGCTTTACTCGTGGTAGATTTACACTCATTTGAGGGCTTTTAGTTCAACAAATAGTGTCCTCAATGCCTAATTTTGTCCAATTCAAATGATATTTTGATGATTTGTAGCTATGAGTCTAAGGGACAAGGCAATGATGAATCCCTTGAAAAAATAGCCAACAAAATGGGAAAGAAGTGCAAACTCCAACTGGCCTGTGCATAACCAGAAGGGCGGATCGCCCAAATGGTCTGACCTCTCCTAAACTGACAGTGCTCAAAATTGCAGATGTTCAAGCAAGTTTGGTGAGCTAATGAGAAAATTGGTGATTCACCAAAAGAGATAGGCAAATTGAATGACCATCGCCAAAGGTGACATGACTTAGATGAAATATTAAGGCTTAAAAGGCGAACAAATGTGGTACTCAGCGATCCGCCGAAAGTGAAAGGCAGACTCAAACAAGTTTGCCGATTGAGATTTAAACACCTAAAGCCTGAAGCAAGAGAAAAGTGAGCTAAGGAACAAATGACGATCTGCCAAACCCACTTGGTGAGCCTGAGTAATGTTGTTAAATTGGTCACACAGTGAATTTTGGGGAAGTAATTAATAGCCCAAGAGAAATAGATAATGTATGAGATTTTGGAATAGAATTTCAACTCTTAACTTTGTATGAGTTTGAGATAAATATTCTTAGTTTTAGGATTTTAAATTTCACTCCTGGATTTGACAATTTGAACTTGAAATCAATGTGGGTTTTGATTATAATTGCTTAATTTCATCATATTCATGGCTTCACTCATGATAGATATAATTTCTTTACTCTTTATGATGTGTGACTAAAATCCCAACCCTAGGTATGCAATTATGGGGTTGGGTGTTGATTTAATGTAGTGGGTGTTGTTTTTTGCTCTATTTTATTATTTTTCATTCATAGAATTGGACTAACTAGAATGGAGTTAATTCATGGGTTAATATTGTGTAACACCTAAGAAATTGGAAGTAAAAAAAGAAAGAAAATGCAGAAAAATTGACTGAAGCAAGGTTCTACGAGTCACCCCTACACCCCATAGGGAATACTACGGGCTGTAGGAAGAAAGTCGTACACCCATAGTTCAGTTTTGAAAAAATTACCTTTATGAAGAGTGGACCTACGACTTGATAACACGAACCATAAAATGTTTGACGAGTCGTATGACTAATTTATAGGATTGATTCAGAGATTTGACTTAGGACCTCAAGTCAGTGGAAGGAAATGACGGGTCATAGAAGGTCCTATAGACCATAGGAAGGTTCCCTAGAAAAGTTCCAAACTTGGTGAAATTTTAGAGTGAAAATTTCATTCTTCAGAGGAGGTCTACGGACCATAGAATGGTCTCATGGCAAATGATTGAACATTTGAGTTTCTGAATATGGTTTTACGGTTGACCTGGACGAACCATAGAAATTTCTATGGACCATAGGTTATACTCGTAGGACTGTCTGGCAGTTATTTTAAACGGTATTTGGATCTTTTCCTATACTTCTAATTCCTATATTACATCGTTTTAACCTAATTCTAAGTCCTATAACTACCCATCTACTCCTAATTTTTGCACAACTCTTTCATTCCCTGCAATTTTCAAATTCTCTCCAAGGTTTTCTCCAAATAAATTCTCTCTAGATCAAGGAAGAAGAAGCTCCATTCTTCATCAATTACTAAGGGCTTCAAGTTCAACATATGCAAGGAGTTCATTAATTGGTTCCATTTCCCCATAGGCCTTCTAAAGATTTTCAATTCTTCGATTCAATTGCAATAAAATTGGGTTGGTTTTCATTCAATTCATCATTGTTCTATTTGTATGGATTTAAATTATTGATTTTTATCATATTCTGACTATGAGATTTAATTACATGCTTTCAAAATCAATTCCATACAAACCCATGCATTAATCTGGATTTTGACTATGAACTCCAATTTACATGAATTTATGAATAAGCATGAATCTATGAATGAAGTTTTATGAAGTTATGCATGATTTATGAAAACAAAGGTTTTATGATCTATGTTTCCTTAAGATGAGCATCAATGAATTTGTCAAAGGTTTTCTCACATATTAAGGGATCATGGCTTGGTGAAAGGTTTTGTCACTTAGACTTGATTAAAGATTTAATGAGTTTCTCTATGATATTTAAGCTTGGATTAGAATCTGATTAATGTTTTTTCATGTATGATGATGACTTTATGAAAATGACTATTCCATTGGGATTTAACATAGCACCGAGAGAACTTTGAGGACGAGGCTCAAATTGGGTGGTCTATAGTAGAAACCTCTAGTTCCAAAATATATGCCCCTGTAGGTTGACTTAAATGGCCTAGTTAGTAGATCCACATACAACACATGATATGACACATAGTTCTACCTTGGCAAGTATGCTCTCCCTTCTCGATTTGGGAGTTACATCCTATTTCATGTTATGCCTTGCATGGTCTAATGTCGGTTAAAACTAATATCCCATAAAATGAACTAAGTACTTGCGGATGTTTTAAGATGCATTGACCATGTTCATGATATATGATTCTTCCAAACTAATTCTATTACGTTAGCTTGGTCATGCTTATCATGTTTTTTATTTAGTCCTCTTATGCTCATATTTCATGTTTTATTGCATTCTCTCATACGTAGTATATTTTATGTACTAGTACATACTTGTGCCTACATTATTCCAATAATGTAGGATGTGCTGTTTCCTCTCCCTCTTCTTGTGGCTAGTTGGTGATCATTGAAGTTCGTTGAGTTGGTAAGTCCTCATGATCTGAGGATAAAATCATCTTTATTTTCTTTCCTTATATTTTTAATTTTCAGATTTGTATATGGTGTACGGATTATGTTCCGATCACTCTTTTGATGTAATGGATGGCTTGTCAAGACTTTGATGTACTTCTGCTTATATGTCAAACTCTTTACTTATGAGATTTCTTGCTTTTCTCAATTATGTTGTGTATGTGTATGTTAAGTGGCTTGTGTAGGGCCTCTCAGTGTCTTATACATCATGTCACGTCTAGGCTGTAATTTGGATCATGACAAACTTGGTATTCAGAACATATGGTTTTAGAAAAAGGTCCTAGGAAATCTGACAAGGCGCGTTGAATAGATTCTTTTTCAAAAGTTTGAAGCGTTCTACATTTATGAGTAGGAGGCAACAAAGTACTTAGGAAACTCCACTTATTTCATTACACTAAAGGTATGTCGTAGAGTCTATCTCTTTAAAGATCCTTCTCCTAAATTATTTTTGATCCTTTTCGAGATATGGCCCCTCGAAGAGCTTATGTGAGATGGAATGTGGGTGAGAGTTGCTCAAGTTCAAGTTAATCCATTGACCCAACAAGTGAATCATGTCCAATTTTGAGCCGCTTTCCAAGTGTTTGCTCAAGCTATGATGGCTCCAGGCAATAGAAAGGCTAATGTTCTTGTGAACCTAAATGTGGGTACAATGGAGTCAAGGATAAGGGACTTTACTAGGATGAATCTGATAAATGCTGAACTACACTTCTTCTGATTCAAAATGTAGGGAGTCGCTAACAAGTATAAATCCAACGATGAGTTGGGGTCGATCCCACAGGGAGCTGTACGGTAAATAATCTTATTACGAAGCGAGGATGTGTTCTAATCTTTTGTAGAAGTAAAAGGGTACGCAACATCAAATAAATCACAAAGTTTCAATAATCAATATAAGAGGGGGGAATCAGTAACAAAGTTCTAACAACAACAATTAACACGAATTTGAACGATTAGAGAGAGGACCTTAGGAATGTGATCAATCAAATGCTAATTTCGCTTAATGGGTTATTACTAGTTGCTTTAAGTTGTTGAGTCTCAATGGGTCGGATAGGTTTTGAATGTAATATACATCTCTCGATCCACTATCATGTTTCGAGTGATTTCTCTCTAACCTCAACAAGCTTAACTTTACCAAAAACCCAATTACTTAATTAACCCACTTTGTCAAGCCGGGTTGTAAAGATGCAAATCAATACAACTATCAATCATTTATTTTACCCTATACCTCTTTCTCAAGCAAGAATAGAGAGCTAAGCTAGAACCATATTTGCAACTTCAATTTATCAGGTAAAACATGAAAAAACAATTAAACCCATTACAAAACAACATTAAATTCAGCAATTAACAATACTCGTACGATAATTAATGCATTCAACTACGTGATCACACCCCTGTGGTAAGGGGTTTAGGCAAACGTAGTAAAAAGTAAGAAATTGTTACCAAAACAATTATCCATCTAAATTGTTAACAATCTGCAATACCCAAGGACAAAATTAAAGCTAAAATCCTAAAACGTCAAATCCGAGATACAAATCTTCTCCAAGAATGTTCAACAATGTAAAAATGTGAAAAATCTCAAAGTCTGGGGAATACAATGTGGGAACTTCTTTTTTCTTTTAAAAAAATGAATTTATATGTTCCCAAAAACTCTCTCCTTTATAATGTGCCTTATGTATCCAATATGTATGGAAGATTAGGCGAGCTGGGTCGTTATCGCCGATCCATTTGGCATATCGCCGAATCACCTTTTGCTTGCTTAGTTGGCTTGGTATATGGACTAATTCACTGGAAATTTTGCCGAGATGGAAGCACACTCAATGAGTCACCGAGTGGATTTTGTGAGCTCTAGTTTCTCTATTCTTCAGCTTTTCCAACTTTTTCGGTCCTTTTCACATCGTAATATCCTAGCATTGTTCTTAAACCTTCGTTGATGCATATCAACACATTAACAGTAGTTATGAGCACAAAGTAGGCATTGAGGAGATTAATTCGTTGAATAATAAGCCTTAAATAAGTCGAAATTCCTGAATCATCAACACCACCAACTTAAACTTTTGCTTGTCCTCAAGTAAAACACAAGATCAATAAGACCAACAAGGATGTATCCAAATAGTGCTTTTTGAGACTTAACATGAATGCATAGAAGGTTCAATTAACACATGCAATGCTCAATTGTCGCTAAAAGTTTCAAACTATGAATAGCCATCATCAAATAGAGTTCAAGCTCACAATGCTCACTTCAAATGTAAATCTCTGCTCAGTAAGAGTATTCGAATGCCCTCAAATCAAGAATGATTCCATACTCTCACAAATTTAATCAAGGAATACAATTTTGGAATCAAAATCAATTCTCAAACTCCCAATGAGAAAAATATGCATGATTTTACTCGGCTTGTAATTGGGCAAATGGTTCAGGTGTGATCAATTTGTCTTAGTGATTTCTTCCACCATGAAGCATGGCTCAAATTGCACTTTTTCTCATTTTGTTTTATTTGTTTAATCTTCAGAACTCATCCTTGGCATATTCAAAGCACAAAAAATTATGGTAAAGCTCATCAGACACCTCTTTTATTTCCACAACATTTCTCAATGGATACAATTTTATCATTTCTTTTTCTCTTTTCACCTTTTTATTCTCTTTTTTATATGGAGGTGTTCCATCTTTTTCTTCAGCACAAGTTCTCAAGGATGAATTTCACGAACTTCTTTCTAGATTTCTTTCCTCATTCTTACTGCACACCCAACTTATGCTTTTGGCCTAAGTTGGCTATTCAAACAAACCAATGCTTCACAAAAGTTTTAGGTGGATAGGACAAGGCCATTTGTGTTCATGTTTCATAAAATAAAGGTTAGGTTGAAGTGGTGTGAAGCTAGGTTAACACACTCACTAGGTGGTCACACAAAGGTATAACAATTAGGTTCACTCTCAAAACTCTATGCCTAATATCATTTCCTTTATTCACCATAATTAGTCTATTTGACTTACATGGCATGTTCTAGGTATAACCATGCACATATTTAAAGTAAATCTCACAAAACAAAGCATTCAACACAATCATTGATCATGACTCTAGAATTTAAACTCGTGTACAATGATCATTACAAGACTCACTTCGACAATCGGACTAATCACAATGAGATGCTAAGAGAGTTCACAAAATATTTATTCAACTCAAATTTCCTTGTTGCCTTGCACAAACATATCGTTCATCAAGAGCACTATTCAATTCATAGGTATTGATCACAACCGACACTCAAATATACAAGAGAACAAAAGTCACACACAATCACACAATCAAGAAAGAAACCAATGAAATAAAGCTAACATTCATTAACATTCAAGCAACAAGGAGCACTTTGAACAAAAACAATAAAACAACAAAACATCTAGAAGACAAAATAAAAGCAAAATACAACCAAAAGGCTAGGTATAAGAATACCTTCACCCAACAAAAGCAACTACACAATGTCCTCAATGTGCATAAAAACTGAATGTATCTAGAAAAAGGAAAATAGAGGTGGAGTAAAAATCCCCTTGTCAGGCTAGGCCTGAGGTGAACTTTGCGGGTGGCCTCAATCTGGGAATCAGTGCCCAACTCTACTCCAGTTTGGGAGGTCTTTGTAACTATCTTCTCTATGGGCTGAGACCTTCTTGAGCCAATAATGGGTGTGTTGTGCAGTGAGGCCTCAATAGACACCCATGCCAAAAAAACCCTCAAAGTCCTCTAGATTGTCGAACACTGCCTCATCACAAGCCTCTAGATCCTCCTCATTTCTTTCAGGTGTGTCAGACTCTCCGTCATCATCAGTTTTAATAGCATATCTAATCACAGTAGGCGAAAGGATCTCAGAAAAATCTGGCATATCGACACTAGGCTCCTAGGGAACATCTTCATTGTCCCATAACATCGAGATATTGGTGGACTTCAACTCATCCACATCATGTCGTAGACCAGTAATATTAGCCTTCAAGGCTGTCCCGTCCGTAGAGCTATGGTCTGACATCTCACATACCTCCACCCAAGCAGTGAGAGCATGCAATGTTACCCCATGGACCATGATCATCTCCCCCTGTACTCTCAACTCCTTCCGATTAGGAGCCAATGCAACATCTATCACCCAATTGATCATAAAAGGCATAGCGGCCTCAACCCTCGAGGCCCTCACATAGGCCAAATAGGAAAGTTTGCTCATTTTGTATATCATGTCCTATGTCAATGGGGCGGGAACTAGTAGCAGGAGCAGGTGTAGTAGAAGTGGAGGAGCTAGGTATACATTTTGGCTCAACTCCTAGAGTACACTGAGTAGTGTCGGCCTCCATGTTCTTTTCATCGAGCACCGAAGAAGTGTCTACTGGAGCCTTTTTCCTTCTTTTAGCTTCATATCTCTTGTACTCAGCTTCAATCCTTCGAATATGAGTAGACGATGTTGGAGTCATCTCAGTGCCTGTCTTCGCCCCTAAGGGCACACTAGCTTGGCGACACAGATCACTAATAAGCACTGGAAATGGAAATGAGGTTTGGTTTTGTTTTGCCCTTGTCACTATCTCCTAAAAATTTATCACCCCGAGATTCAGTCACTCCCGATAAAAAATACAACCCAACAGTGCAGCTTTTGGATGCCGGATGATGGATTCATTTTGTGATGGCATCAGGGTGCTGCTAATAAACCCAAATCAATATCAGGCTGCGATATTCAGATCTTTATTTTCAATCATAGCTCCTGCCTCTAGCTAAGGAGGTGTGATATCACTTAGCAATGGGGAAAGACACCCCTTAAATTCCTCTAGCGTCTTGGTTTCGACTTTGTCAGCAAAATGATGGATAGTGTGTACTGCAGTCCAACAAATCACTGATATCAATTTCACTGCACATTACCTTATTTACCCGCACCTCTACATAGTAAACCGGTGCCATCAACCCATATTTCTTCTCCCCTTTCAAGATAAACCTGGCATAACCTGCATAAAACTCCCAAACTCATGAAGGAACATATGGATTTCGGGGCTTTTGAGCTGATGGAACTTGTGGAAGCAAAGTGTCTCCCATACACCGAGATACCTATCCACAACTCCAGTAGTAGACAATCGCTTCTCCTCTAAGATAGTCCACAAGTCAGCTACTTTCAATTGATTCATAAACCGAGGAGCATATGCTAGGTCCGGAGGAGCTTTAGGTGCATGTGCGACTGTAGGTGCTGGAGGCGTCGGGAGTGCTAGAAGTCTTGCAAAAGGATCATGAACTGCCTTAGATTGCAGTTCTGAGCGCTTCAATTTGAGCAATTCTCCCTCAGTTGCCAGTGTATGTATTGGAGTCCTGGACCCTGAAGCTTCCTCCCTCTCAGACTTAGAGGAGGTGAGATAAGTGGAGTCGATGCCCATGCTGTATGATGAAGTCGAGCTCGAACTGGAACTTGTTACCACCTGGTTCTTCTCTTTGACTTTCACATTCCTCTAAAGAGGTTTAGGATGAGTGGCTCAGGGAGGTGTGACCTCCGCTGTGATTACAACTCCTTTTTCCTTCTTTCGGGGTGCTGGACCTCTTACTAGATGCTTTGGTCTAGCCATATCTGTAGAAAAACACAAATGAAATACATGTGGTTCAAAGGCTTAGTCAAATAACATTTTCAAAAACATTGCAAAAAACTCGCCAAACTACTCGGTGAATCATTGAGACCATTCGGCCAGTAATAGAGGGCTCGCCGAATCTAACCGAATAAATTAACAAAAAATCAGACCAAATGGGAAAGACCGAAGACCATTCGATGAGTCACTTAGTCCAATTGGCGATCAAAGGGTGCTTCACCGAATGTTATAGAAATAAAAAGCCAAAAAGGAAGTCAGAAAGGCAAGACTAAAGACATTCGGCGAGCATATCACCGAAAGATAAAAAAATTAATTCACCAATGTTGCTGGTCAAAAAGGCGATAAGGGGGCCAATTGGCGAACCGCCGAGTCACTCAGCGAGCTCGATTCAACTCACCAAATGGCCTGACATACCAGATTCCCAACCCAAATTCCAATCCTCAATGAATAACCTAGAAAAACCAATTTCAAGTATAATTCTACGCAATTCAAGCCTACCCGCAATGATTATCTATGCCGGGGTACTCAGACTTTCTCCCCAATTGATCTAAATTCAATCGAACAACAATTTTTCCCTTAAGAACGACGTCACCAAATCCATGGGTAAATTCAAGTTGTTTTCTGGAATTTGAGTTACTAAAACTTCAAACTTCAAACCCAACATGCACACCCACTGTTAAAGCAATTCAAATGTGAAACTCTAACCAATTTTGGCTAAACAAGTTATCAATGCTTGATTTCAAATTAGATTTCAACGAGCAATTTTCCACACAATCAAGGTAAATAATAGATAAATTAACTACTCATACACATGATAAACACAAATAATGCAATTAAAACAAATACGGAAAACCAACCTCAAATTGTAGACACGGAGAAACTTAGGCAAAGAGATAAAGATGGGCCATACATCAGAATCCGACCACACACGAAGACATGGGAAAAATTAAAACTAAAAATATATTCTAAGGATTGATTGTAAGAGTGCAAGAGTCTAAAAGTTCAAAATAAGGAAAGGATTTGAATTTAAAATAGTTGAAAGGCACTTGACCCTTCAATTCGTGCCTTCATTGATGAGGTCTATTAACGCCGCTGATCCACTCGCCGAGTCACCAAGTGGACTTTAGCCTGCCAAATTAAACAGAAAACCATCCTTTCAACTAGTTCAAAATGCGAGCCATATCCGGCTCATCGAACCAATCGGTGATTCACAAAGTGGACTTGTAACTCACCCAATTGCCTTTTCCTTCAAAATTCAAACTGTGAGTAGTAGTATGGGATGCTACTTGCACATTCCATAAGTATGAGTTAGGGTTGTCCTAGGTGATGGTCCTTTTGTGATTTGACTTATGAAAGGTTTATATCTTTTATTTATGAGCATTGTGTGAAGATGGAAAGGTTGAATGGTAAGTTCACTTTTGGTGACCTTAAGGTGGTACTTCAATGTGTATGGTGGTATGGAACGCTATCCATACATTGTACAAGGTATAGCTTGAGGGTTACTTGAGGTGAAGGCTAAATGTGAACGTAAAGGGTTACATGTTGATTATGTTCTAATGTGGTTAAATGACTTGTATATTGGTTATGTTTGAATATTATGCCTCTTATACTTATGTTCATGAAGTTTTATCAAAATGGCATACAATCATGTCTTTTAAATTTAATGTCCATTTTAAGTATGTTTTTGCATGGCTATCATTCTTAGTACTTAATTGTGCTAACCCCGTTCTTCTTGATGTTTTTACTTCAAGTGTAGGATCTGGCAAGTTATTGCTTCTCTCTAGTGCAAGTACTTGGATTGATATTCGTCCAAGATCAAGTGGTATGTCCTCATAGATCAAGGACAAATATTTTTAGAAGTTCCTTTATTTCATGTAATAGACAATGTTAGTCTTTTCGATTATAAAGGGTCGTGTCCCTACTTTAGTTTCAAGATATTATTTTAGATGGCTATGTGAGACTTAGAATTCCGCTATGTTTTCAAGAGTTTTAAATGAGTATTTTGATTGTATGGTGTTAAATAAAGTTTTAATTTCGTACTATTTCTCTTATTGAATGCAATGAAATGCTATAAGTCTTGTATGAGACCCTTTCGGGGTCAAGTACACCGTGTCACATCTAGGGGCTTGCCTTGGGTCTTGACAATAATGGTTTATAAGTACGTAGAGAACTTGCCTTTTCAGATTCTCCTTGAAGAGGCTTACACTTCACACTTACATAGGTGAGTTCTAAATATGTTATCTCGTAGATAAACCATTTGATATACCCTGTATCAAACTTACAAACTATTAAAAATTCCTCATGTCTTTATCCTTGTTACTGAACATTGTCTTATCATGAGAATGGACCATAAAAAATATTTTGACATTGTTGAACCGTCATCAATGAGTTTATTTAGTCTCCTTGAGCCTAGGTCTTGGGATCTCCAGTCTTCTAGGTAGATTTACCGCCACAATGACTTGTCCTCGGCCATAGTCGCATTCCATTTGATAATCTATCAACTCCCTCTCTAGTTAGGTCTTTTGTAAGTGGATCCGACTCATTATCTTTAGACTTTACATACTAAATTATGATAATTCCACTAGAGAGTAGTTCTCTAAGGATATTATTTCCATGTCATATACGAAGAGACTTTCTATTATACATCATGCTCCATGCCCTACCTATCACAGTGTATGCATACAAGAGCTAAAGGTTTGGGCAAAAAACTTTCAAGAAATTTTGGAGTCATTCAGCTTCTTCACCGATCATATCTAGAGTGATAAACTCAGATTTCATTATAGACCGAGCGATACATTTCTGTTTGGAAGATTTCCAAAAGACTGCTCCTTCACTAAGAGTAAATACATATCCACTCGTGGATTTTACTTCATTGACCTGGTGATTCAATTTGCATCACTATATTCTTCCAATACTGTTGAATATTTGTTATAATGCAAAGTAAAGTTTTTTAAGTATGTTTTAATACTCTAAAAATCTTTTCATTGTCATCAAATATGTTTGATTAAGATTACTCGTGAACAGACTCAGTTTACTATTAGCACATGCTATATTTGATTATGTACACTTCATGATATATAGCATACTTCTCAATACTCTAGCATAATTCAATTGTGAGTCACTTTTGCCTTCATTCTTTTGAAGTACAAAGCTCACATTTATTGGAGTCTTGACAGTATTTAAATCCAAATACTTAAACTTGTCAAGTACCTTTTCAATCACATTAGTAACTTCAATATCTTTCATATTAAAGTTACTTTCTAGCATATTCTTAGTAGCATTTATGTAAGAAATGTCTCTTTTGATGGCCAACATATCATCAACATAAAAACAAACAATGACCTAGTGATTTGATATGTCTTTAATGTAAAAACATTTCACATTCATTAATCTTGAATTCATTTGCCAACATAGTTCGGTCAAACTTCGCATGTCATTATTTGGGCGCTTGTTTTTATTCCACAAAGTGACTTAACAAGTTTACATACTTTCTTTTCTTTACCAAGAACAACAAAGCCCTCGGGTTGTTACATATAAATTTTTTCCTCCAATTCTCCATTTGAAAAAATATATTTTCACATCTATTTTGACAAATTTAAAGGCCATATACAGCAACTAGCGCAATTAACATCTGAATTGATGTAATCCTAGTTAGTGGCTATTACGTGTTATAATAATCAAGGCTTTCTTATTGTCTAAAGCCTATGACAACAAGTCTTTCTTTGTATTTGTCAATAGTTTCATTAACTTTCTTTTCCTTTTGTAGATCCACTTAGAACCCAAAAGTTTATTCCTGGAGGAAGATCAACCAACTCTCAAATATGGTTGCTCAAGATTGAATCTATCTTACTATTGAAAACCTCTTTTCATAAAGAACGAGTCCACAGAGGGCGTAGCTTCTTCGAATTTATGAGACTCATTTTCAAGAAAAAATGTTACAAAATCAAACTCGAAGGAAGTGATTTGTCCATTGACATTTACTACGCCTCTAAATCTCTTTATTAAGCGCATTATCCTTTGGTTCGTTCCAAGGTCGTTTAGATCTTTCACTTGACTATCTGACGGTTCAGACTTATGAACCATAAATAGACATGTTTTACTATTTGTATCATATCCAATGAACATACAATCCACAGTCTTAGGTCCTATTTGGACCCGTTTGAGAATAGTTCCCTCATTTCCATTTCTCATATGGAATAGATTATATTAGAAATTGTTAGATCACTATCTTTCAAGAGTTATTGCTTGTATATAATTTAAGGGAGGACAAACAATTCTCTATCAGGATACTAAAAAGTCTGAACAAACAAAACATTTTGTTGCTCTCTTTCTTAACAAAAAAAAGTTTTAATTTGTTACTCCCTTTACTAACAAACAAAACCTTTTTGTCTCTCTCTGAACAGACAAACTTTTTGTTGTTCTTTTTTGCTATAATGATAGCACCCCCACAAATTTTGTGGTAAACCTGAACTTATAAGTAGGACATTCAACATTTCCTTCAAAGTTTGGTTTTTTCCTGTCAACAATTTCATTAGATTGGGGTGAGTATGTAAAGTATTTCGATGGATGATTCCATTTCCAAATATATTTCTGCAAAAGAAAATTCATATTCTTCATACCTACCACTTCTAATCATGACAATGATTTTGAAATTCAGTTTTATATTGTGTATTTGTTTCTATCGCTTCATCCTTACCATTCAGCAAATAGACATAATAATATCTAGTTTAATTGTCAATAAAATTTATGAAACACTTTTTCTCACCACGAGATGGTGTTGACTTCATATCACAAATGTCAGTGTAAATCAACTCTAAGGGATTAAAATTCATTTCAACAAATTTATAAGTATGCTTAACATACTTAGATTCAAGACATACTTGACATTTTGATTTATTGCACTAGAAGTTAGGTAAGACTTCTAAGTTGATCAATTTCTTGCAAGATTTTGTAATTGACATGTCCCAAACATTAGAAGAAACCCTACCCATAACATTGGAATAAACCCTAGTTTGACTTGGGGAAATCTTTTTCTAAATTAGGGAAAACATGGGGACTTCATGGATGAAAGGAGTCCATGAATGAATAAGCCGTCATACCTTGATTATAAAGCCTAGCAAGCTTGAAAAAATGGAGTCTTGACTTGACTTAGCTTGATCCTTTTCTTCTTCTACTTCTTCACTTTCTAAAGAGAAAATATTTAAGATGGATTTGGGTTTGTTTTAGGGGTTTACAAATAATGATTTGGATGACTTAATTTAGGGGTCTAAATTCTTTATATAGGTGTCCTAAATTAGGCTAAAACGTCATCACATAACATTAATTAAAACTAGAAAACCCCAAAGTACCCCTACACGTAACCCTTAAAACCATCTCGAGGCCACCACCCACGAGGTATGGTTGGACCCACGTGGCATCCTAGTGAACATGGTTTGGGTTACTGGGACATAGCATATTGGGTCCTTGACCTACAACCCTCTTCCCATGGACCGTGGATCAATCCACGAAGGTGTGGGTCCTTGTCTCGTGGGTCACTACCTCAAGCAGCCTCCATGGTTTCCATTTATGGTCTGACCCACGTGGAGTGGACCCACCAACGGGGCGTGGGTCCTGCACTTGGTCACTTCCCAGGCAGCCTCTAGGGGTCCTCCTCAAGGGCCCATGGTTGGTCCTTGAGGGGTTGTACCTTGATGTCCTAACACGAAAACCTATATTTTAAGGTACAGGGAGGTAACTTCATGACTCTAACCCTCACATCAAGCTCTAGTTTAACCTACTAGTTTTCGGGGTGTTACACCAACTTAGGCCAAAAGTCTAAGTTGGGGTTGTGGTAAGAATGAGGAAAGAAATTGAGAAAGAAGTTCAGGAAATTCATTCTTTAGAACTTTTGTTGAAGAAAAATATTAAACCCATCCATATTAAAAAAGATGAAAAAGGTTAAAAGAGAAAACGGAATGATAAATATGTATCCATTGAGAAATGTTGTGGAAATAAAATGGTTGTCCGATGAGCTATGTCAAAAAAAATTGTGTGCTTTGAATATGCCAAGAATGAGTTGTGAAAATGAAAAGAATGAAATAAAATGAGAAGAAGTGAAATTTGAGTCATGCTTCATGAAGGCAGAAGTCACTAAGCCAAACTGATCATACTTGTACCCTCAACCCTATTACAAGCTTTGAAAGGCCTTTTTGATCTTGCATGAATTGTTGGTTGTAAAATACGGGAAAGCTTATGGGTAAAATCGTGCATGCTTTTCTCATTGGGAGTGTGAGAGTTGATTTTGATTCCTAAATTGTATTCCTTGATTGGCTTTGTGAGAGAATTGAATCATTCTTAATGTGAGGGAATTTGAATACTCTTGTTGAGCATAGATTTGCATTTGAAGTGAACTTTGTGACCTTAAGCTCTATTTGATTATGGCTAGTCACAATTTGAAACTTTTAGTGCACAATTGAGCATTGCATGTGTCAATTAAACCTTGCGTGCATTCATGTTGAGTCTCAAGGAGCACTATTAGTAGAAATCCCTATTGGCTTGATTGATCTTGTATTTTACTTGAGGAAAAAATTAATTTGGGGGTGTTTATGAGTCGGAAATTTTGACTCATTTTGGGCCTATTATTCAATGAATTAGTGTCCTCAATGCCTACTTTGTGCCCAGAACTTATGTTAATGTGTTGATATGCAGTAATGAAGGTTTAAGAACAGGGCAAGGACATTATGATGTGAAAATGAGAGAAAAAGTTAGAAAGCTGAAGAAAAGAGAAGTTGGAACTCACAGAAGCTACTCGACGACTCTCTGAGTGAGCCTCAAGCTCGCCAAAATATCCAATGAAGTAGCCCATGTATCAAGCCATCTCGGCGAGCAAAAGATAATTCAGGGATACGCCAAATGGATTGATGATAAAGACCCAACTCGCTTAATCTTCCAGAACCATTAGATATAGGAGCCACATCAAAAGGGTGAGATGAAGTGCAACTCGGTGGATCATCGAGTCATTGGATGATCCCGACTAACCTCACCAATTGGACTTCGTGTTAAGTTTTTGGGAACGTATAAATTCTTTTTTTGAAAAGAGAAAAGGAATTCCCACACAGTGTATTCCCCAATCTTTGAGAGTCTTCACATTTTTACATTGTTGAACATTTTTGGAGAACATTTGTATCTCGGATTCTAGCTTTAATTTTAGTCTTGGATATTGCAGATTGTTAACAATTCAGATGTATAATCTTTCTGGTAACAATTTCTTACTTTTTGCTATGTTTGGCTAAAACTCCTTACATTAGACGTGTGATCATGTTGCCGAATGCATTAATTAGTTTATGGGTATTGTTAATTACTGAATTTAAAGTTGTTCTGAAATGGGTTCAATTGTTTGTTCATGCTTTAACGGATGAACTGAAGTTCCAAATTCGGTTCTACCTTTAATACCTATGCTTGCTTGAGAAAGTGGTATAGGGTAGAATGAATGATCTGTAGTTGTATTGATTTGCATCTTTACAACCCAACTTGAGAAAGTGGGTTAGTTAAGGAACTGGGTTGTTTGGAAACACAAACTTTGTTGAGGTTCGAGAGACCTCACTACAAACATGATAGTTGATCGATAGATGGATATTATATTCAAAACCTATCCTACCCATTGAAATTCAACAACTTAAAGCAATTAGTAATCAACCATTAAACAAAATTAGCATTCGATTGATCACATTCCTAAGGTTCTCTCTAATCGTTCAAATCCCGTGTTAATTGTTGTTGTTAGAACTTGGTTACTAATTTCCCCACTCTTGATATTGATAATTGAAACTTCATGATTTATTTTATGTTGCGTACCCTCTCACTTCTACAAAATATTAGGACACATCCTTACTTCGTAATTGAATTCTTTACCGTACCACTCTCTTAGGGATCGACCCCAAATCATAGTTTGATTCATACTTGTTAGAGATCACCTACACTTTGAATCGGAAGAAGTGTAGTTGAGAGTTATGAAAAATGGCACCGTTGTCGGGGAGTGGTGTTTAGAATTCTTTTATTAAATTGTTTTAGTGAACTAATTTTTTTGTACTAGAATTTTCTTATTTGTGTTTCTTTGTTGATTGCTCTATACAGGTGAAGAGATGAGAGTGAAGGGATCAATGCAAGTCAAATTGGGAGAAATGATCACATTGTAAACTGGATGATGTAAATGAGGATCGATTGGGAAATGCTGGTGCTATTCGATTGCCTCCAACTGTGGGAAATGTTGTTTTTCATGTGACCAGTACTATGTTGCAGCTATTGCAAATGGAAGGTATTTTCGCGAACTCTCTCATGAGGATCCTCATGACCACATTCACAATTTCGTGAATGTGTGTGGACCATTTTCCTTCAACAACATCACTCAAGAGTTAGTTAGATTCCGTTTGTTTCCCTTTTCTCTAATGGGGGAGGCAACAGAGTGGTTGACGAAACTACCAAGGGAATATATCACTTCTTGGGATGTGTTCACGAAAGTGATTTATGAAATAGTTTTCCCTCCCTCGAAGATGGTTAAGTTGAGGGATAACATTCAGAACTTCAAGGGGATTGATGGTGAGCCCATCCATGGAACATGGTTGAGGTTCCAAAGTTGCTTCTCCAATGTCCCACCCATGGGTTGCTGGACAATGTGCTCTTGCAGTATTTTTATCGGATTCTCGACACCGTTAATAAGGGTGTCACTGACCAACTTATTCAGGGTAGGATCATGAGACAACCATTTGACATAACGTTGGCCTTGCTTGATGAGATGACCAAAATCAATCGTGTATGGTACACAAGGGAAAATCTAGTGTCTCCTTTGAATCTAGGGCGGACAAAGGAACAATTGGAAAAGAACCAAGAACGTGATGATAACATGGCCAAGATAATGACCCAAATGGACCTATTGACGAAACATGTCATGGTATGTGGTTATAAGGCTGTGAATGTGGTTGGTGGTAATAGTGGTGTGAGTCCCAATGATGAACAATTTCGGTCCATGTACAATGAAGAAGTACAATTATTGTTAAACCAAGCAGGGGATTCTCATCCAGGCTATCCAAGGCTGGGTGGGAATCAAAGTGGGAATAGAGATCTTGATGATGGTTGAAGAGATCGAGCTATCAGGGTGAAAATTCAAGAGATAGAGATGGTGATAATGATCGATACGTGCCACTCATGAACTTCTAAATCCAAAGGAACAAAAAATTTATCCCAAAAATTTTAATGACCGAGGATATGCTTGCCTGCATCATAAAAAAGGTGGAAGGATTGGATAAGGTACTCAAGGAGATGAAGGATGATGTCTCATCTCTAAATCAAACTATAACCTCACACTCGGTTTCCATAAAGCAGCTTGATCCTCAAATGGGTCAAATCTGAGCTCACCTAAATCCAAGATCGAAATGGGGTCTTCCTAGTGATAACATAGTCAATCTGAAGAATGAGGTTTGAATGCATGGACATGTCATGCTACGATGTTAAATAAGGAACTTCTTGGGAGGCAACCCAAGTTTTATTTTTGAAATTTGAATAACGTGTTTTGGATGTACTAAGTACTCCTTTGAAGTCACCATAAGTAAGGCACATTCTTATAAAATAAGTCATGACAAAGAAGTAACTCATGATACAATCCAAGTATAGCATGCATCTTTTACATCATCTCATTTAAGCATATAAGAGTCAATCATTCTTCATTAACTCCATTTAGGACACATTGATACATTATCCATTAAGACTTAGAGAACTCACTATGACCCTCTCAATCCTACTCGTGCAATGCATGGATAGCATCCCATACTACCACTCACACTTCATTGAACTCATCAAGAAACCATAATGCACATCTCACACGATGGGAATAAGCATTAACCGACATAGACCATGAGAGCTAAATATGGAATCCAGTGTCATGTAACCCTACACCGAAGGAAGGTGTTCCACTTGCCTAAGGTAGAACTAAGTGTGTTTTACCTATGTGGGTACATAGTTATGGGATAAGAAATATACTTATTGAACTCTAGCCTAACATTGAGAGAGTCACCATCTTACCATATCCACTTAGTGCTTAGTCTCCATTCCCATAGAGTAGTTCATTCACATTACATTATTGTACTTGAGAGGGCCACCAACATTAGGCCTACCAACCCAAAGTACATTACACATGAAAGGGCCACCAACATTAGGTCTACCGGTTCAAGGTAAATTAAGGATAACTCATTGACTTTCCAAGAAAGGCCACAAACATTAGGTCTACCGATACAAGGTTCATCATTTCACACATGAAAGGGCCACAACCATTAGGTCTACCGTTTCAAGGTTTAACATCACATTAGCTCCTACACTTCTCATGAAAGGCCATCAATATTAGGTCTACCGATACAAGGTTTAACTTAGAATACTTCATCATTCATTCATTTATTCATGAAAGGCAACCAACATTAGGTCTACCAATTCAAGACATTAAGACATTAAGTCAAGATACATTTATTATACAAGAAGAGGATGTCTAAGACTAGCAATTCAAGATACTTTCATTCACATTACTTCCATTTATACAAGAAAAGGATGCCAAAGCCTACAAATTCAAGATACAAAATTCATAGTAGAAAGCCCTTCACATTCCATCATCATCGTTCATGAGTGTTAATTGAGAATATGCTTTCAATCAATAACATAATTACATTCTAAACAGGATCATTACACTATTATTGAAATCACACACATATACTTTACATATTGATCATACATATATCCTTCATATATAGAGGTACAAGGAAGATATACATCAATTCAATACCACAATATACATAGTAAGTAAACACCTCCACCTTTCAAATGGATCAATTAATCAAGCACAATTCTACTTTAATATGTAATTTGATCATAACTTGCCCTTCAAGGCTAAGAACCAACATCAATCCATAAATCCAAACTACTACAATAGATAATGAAATTTTCATGATTCAATTACTTAATTCAATATAAGCATCAATATTTCAACATACATGCATAGTCAATCAACTCCCAATGACAAATCACAATTTAGGAAATTAGGGGAAAACATGGGTTCTAGGAAGAAATCACCTTAATTCACGTTTAAATCCACAATTCATTCACAATTCAATGCAATAATGCCTTAAGAAATCGTTTTGAATTGAACCCATGCATAGACTGAAATCTAGGGTTTTTGGGTAAACATTGCAGATTTGAATCACTTTCAAGTTTGCTCCTTGAAAGATAATAAGTAAAGGATGAAAACCACGATACCTTTTTAAGAAGAATCCCACGAAAATCACTTGAAAAACTTAAAGATTTGACCTTGAGAGCTTGAAGTCTTCACCTCCAATAGAGGTTGGTAGAGAGAACTTTTGAGAAGAGAGGTGGGTTCTATTTTGTGATTTTGAAAAATGAGTTGCAAAATAGAGTCTAATACTTTTAATACTCTTAAAATACCATAATTAACCTAAAATAACCGTCCCAAAACTTAACCAAATTAATTAGCTAATTACCAATCAACCCTTCACCTTGGTCGAACCACACCAGCAAACCAGGGAGGAACCACGACTACAAACCACGAACCGTGGTTTGGATCACGCCCCGTCCTGGTTAGCCGTGGTTTGTGGCTAGGGCTATGTTTTGGGGGCCATGAACCATGAAGGCCATTCATGAGTCGTGGTTTAACCTATGGGGCGTGGTCCCCTTTCATGGTTCACCAAATTTTGGGCAGCCTATTGGTTTCATGGGGTCTTGGGGGTTAGGATTAGTTTCCTCCTCAAGGACCCCTAGGGTGGTCCTTGGGGAGTCTTACCTTGACGTTCTACCCCTAAACACCTCAACCATAATTTGGGACAACATTACACACCCTTAAACCTCATATCAACTGAAAGACACACAGTTTAGACTCTAATTTCACTTATTTGTTTTATGGGTCGTTACATTATCCCCCACTTAGAAACGTTCGTCCTCGAATGATACTTAAAACACATTAAGGGATTAATGACTCAAGACTAGCAGCTCATCTAGCATGCAACATCATAAACAAATGCACAAAACTAGGAGGAAACATCAAGTCCACATCAATAAGCTCAACGTAACATAAGAAAGTAGGAACTACTTCTACAAACTCATTATGCATGACAACTTTATCATTTCTCATTACATTGGAGGAATTACCTTCTCCAACAGATATCATGCTCATCATAACATCATTAAGCACATTATGAAACTTCTTCATAAAAACACATTTAGGCATGTTCAACAATCAACTCATGAAGCATATACACAACTCATACTAAATGCACATTAACATAAAGAACATAATTCATGAAAACTCATTTTCTCATATAAGCAAGAATTCAACTAGAATATGCATAAAACAAGGAGACCATTGAAACACACTTCACACATGACTCCACAACATGAAACAAGCTACAAGGAACTCTTGGTCTCAAGCTTGAATAGGAATAGAAGGAAAGAGATAAGGATATCAAAACTCTCAACAACCTTAGTATTCAACATACTATCCCCCACATAGGAGAAAACCCAACTAAAGCTAATCATGAAAACATCACAACTATAAGGAACTATCACTTACCGGTACCTTCATTCGGATTAGCTCCTTTGTCCTTGTTAGCTTGAAGAGCATAGAAACGGTTCCACTTTGGAACATCAAGATCTGGGCCTTTAAGAGAAGCTTGTTTGGTCTCCCTTCCTCTAGCCATAAGAGTAGGACAATCTTTCACTTGGTGATCATTCTTTCCACAACCAAAGCACCCACTAGTACCGACCAAGCACTTCCCATGATGCTTCTTTCCACAATTATGGCAAGTAGGTTTAGAAGATGGAGGTCCATTACCTCTCTCTTGGTTACCCTTAGGAGTGCTTGAAAAATCTTGGTTTGAATCTCTCTTTTTGAACCTAGGTTGACCTTGCTCATTGAATCTACCTCTCTTCAACTCCCTATTCTTCCTTTTGAATTTGGACTCCTCAATAGATTAAGCATACACCATGAGTCTAGAAATGTTCATATCATCATAGAGCATCATCGTACGGTACTCTTCCTCAACTAGGTTAGATACCCGTCACAAAATGACTCATCTCATCCCTTGGATTAGACACCAAGGATGGAGCATACTTAGACAATTGGGTAAATTTCAAGGAGAACTCTTGCACATTCATGTTACCTTGCCTAAGGTTGATAAACTCCTCTACCTTAACCTCCCTTTTCTCACGGGGAAAGTACCTACCAAGGAATGCTTCCTTAAACAACTCCTATTCTATGGGACCCGCTCCTACTGGCCTATTGGCTTTCCATTGAGTAAACCAAATTTGGGCAACATCGTTCAATTGTAAGGCGGCAAGTTCCGCTTTTTCAATAGAAGTCAGTCCCATAGCATTGACTATCTTATACACCTCATCCAAAAAATCTTGGGATCCTCTCCCACCTTAGAACCTAGAAATACCAGAGGATTCATCCTCACAAACTCTCTCAGCCTAGAAGCCATAATACTCACATTGGGGTTCACATTACCCTCAACACCCCTATTTGCTTAAGCCGTCATGGCTTAAACTTGAGTAGTTACTGCTTGAGCCATCATCAAAATAGCCGACCTTATTTCCTCATTGGTCATAGTCGGGGATCCACTGGAACTTGATTTCCTTGATTGCCTAGAGGAACTTGGTCGCCTTGAAGACCTTGGGGATCTCGGGGAGGAACTGCCTCTTTCACAATCTCCTCTTCCATCCTTCTTGGGTTAGCCATTGTATTCATATTCTATAAACACAAGAGAATGATTAGGAAAAAGACACTTATAGATCTAAACTCTAAGGCACGACTTCAAGAATATGAAAGAAGTGTAACTCCCTAACGTCCTATAGCCTCTCACTCATAGATGTGTCGTGACTCACATCGATGAACAAGACTATACTAGACGTGGCTTGTGAGACATCAATCCTAAAAACCATTTCCAAAATCTTATGCTCTAATACCATGTTTCTCATGACCCAAGGCTAGCCGCTAGATGCGACACGGCGTACTTGACCCCAAAAGGGTCTCATACAACCCTCATAGCATTTCATTGCATTCGATAAGAGAAATAGTACAAAATTAAAACTTTATTTAAAACCATACAATAAAAATACTAATTTAAAACTCTTGAAAACACAGCGGAAGTCTAAGTCTCACATAGACATCTAAAACAATATCTTAAAACTAAAGTAGGGACACGACCCTTTACAATCGAAAAGACTAACATTGTGTATTACATGAAATAAAAGAAACTTCTAAAAGTATTTGTCCTTTATCTATGAGGTCATACAACTTGATCTTGGAAGAATATCAATCCAATCACTTGCACTAGAGAGAAGCAATCACTTGCCAGAACCATCACTTGTAGTAAAATCATGAAGAAGAATGGGGTTAGCACAATTAAGTACTAAGAATGATAGCCATGGAAAAACATGCTTAAAACGAACATTTTGTTTGAAAGTCATGCTTGTATGATATTTTGATAAAACTTCATGAACATAAGTATAAGAGACAAAATATTCAAACATAACCAACATACAAGTCATTTAACTTCATTAGAACATAATCAACATGTAACCCTTTACCTTCACATTTAGCCTTCACCTCAAGTAACCCTCAATCTATATTTATTGCAATGTATGGATAGCGTCCCATATCACCATCCACACTAAAGTACCACCTTAAGCTCACCAAAATTGAACTTACCATCTTCACACTATGCTCATAAATAATAGACATAAACCTTTCATAAGTCAAATCATCACATAAGGACCATCACCTAGGACAACCCTAACTCATACTTGTGCAATGTGCAACTAGCATCCCATACTACTACTCACACTAAGTACTCATTGGAAATCACAATAAGAAAGGCACATTCATATACAATAAGTCATAACAAGGACGTAACTCATGATACAATCCAAGTATAAAATGCATCTTTTACATCATCTCATTTAAGCATATAAGAGTCAATCATTCTTCATTAACTCCATTTAGGACACATTTATACATTAGCCATAAAGACTTAGAGAACTCACTATGACCCTCTCAAAGCTTACTCGTACAATGCATGGATAACATCCCATACTACCACTCACACTTCATCGAACTCATCAAGAAACCATAATGTACATCTCACATGATGGAAATAGGCATTAATCGACATAGGCCATAAGTGCTAAATCATGGAATCCGGTGTCATGTAACACAACACCGAATGAAGGTGTTCCACTAGCCTAAGGTAGAACTAAGTGTGATTTACCTATGTTGAGACATAGTTATGGGATACAAAATATGTTGATTCTACTTTAACCTAACATTAGGAGAGTTACCATCTTACCATATCCACTAGGTGCTTAGCCTTTATTCCCATAGAGTAGTTAATTCACATAACATTGTTGTACTTGAGAGGGCCACCAACATTAGGCCTACCGACCCAAAATACATTACACATGAAAGGGCCACCAACATTAGGTCTACCGGCTCAAGGTACATTAAGAATATCTCATTGAATTTCCAAGAAGGGCCACCAACATTAGGTCTACGATACAAGGTTCATCATTTCACACATGAAATGGTTGATGTTTGGGTAATCAAGACACAACTTCCAATGCAAGTCTCTACGATCGTGCAATAGTATAATAACTCAACCAAGGGTTGGGATCGTTCCCACAGGGAGTGGTTTTGAGAATTAGTAGAAAAATAAAATAAAATTCTAATTAGTCATAGCTGAAAACATTGTCGAATACAAATATAGTAAATTTAAGGGGTGACACAAAAGTGTCAATTAACAATGGTTTTTATTTTGTCACAAGTAAGCAAAAACAACAAAAATGCAAAGAGTACTAATCAAGGAGATTGGGTTCGTAGGATTTGATAGGAATACAGGATAAACTAAACTATTGCGTACATGCTTTTGATAATAAATCCGTTGAATATTTGTTACTAGGCTAGACTATAGTGGGGGTAAATTCTCTTTGAGCAACTTACCCCAAATCAACCCAGTTTCTCTCGAACAACGAGTTGCCGCTTTTAAGCACAACCTCCGCCTTAGCCCACTCACTCTCTCGAGCTGAGTGTGTGGGAATGATACTAGGGTTCACTCTCTCGAGTTGAAACTCGTGTCAACCCACTTCCACCGGCCATCAATTTAGTAGTCTTAGTTTTACGTCCTATCTTTCGAGCAGGTCGAAAACACAAATGTGAAATCATATTTGCAGCTATAATTTCATTAAGTTCCACCACAACTACTAAACAAAATTACATTTAAACAACAAATAAATCATCAATAAGTAAGACCCAGTAGATAATCTAACCCATATTCACAAAATCACACCCCAAGAATTGTTGCTTTAGCTAAACATGCTAAAGAGATAGAAATTTATACCAATATGGGTTTGCATTCAAATGGGTATGAAGATTTATGTCTCAAAACAAGTCGAGGTTGAAGAATCCACAAGACCCATGTCCAAAATCTTGGAGTTGAAACCCTTTGAACCTTCAAATTCTTCAAAACTCTCTTCAAACTTAGAACTCAATAGTCTACGTTAAAAATTCTATATTAAAAATTTGATATTAAGATACAACTCTCAACGAGTATTTATAGTTTTTAAAAATCTGTGCTGCAGTGGATCATTCGACGTCGTTAGTCAAGATCGCCGATCAATTCTGCGATCCACCCTTTGGTAGGTTTCATTGCCATTTTGCTCTATCCTTCAGCATCGTCGTGTTCTGGATCATTGGGTGACATAGTACTGCTTCGCGTAACTGTTTGGTGACACGCCAACTGCTTCTTTTTACCGCCGATTTAATCCTTTCCTTCAGGGCTCAACACAATGGAACAAAAGGCGAGACTAAGATCTTTTGGTGATTTGTCGAATGGGTTCGGTGATCTGTAGATTTTTATTTCTTCGTTCTTTTCAGCTTCCTTTGTTCCTTTTTGCTAAGTAGTGTCCATTCTTTCCCTTAAACTCGAAATACCTAAAACTTAAGGGTTTTTATCAGATATTGAGACAAAATATGCATTTGAGGACATTAATTCTATCAAAATATATCCCTAAATGAGTCCAATTTATGGACTCATCAACAACCCCAACTTAAAATTTTGCTTGTCCTCAAGCAAACTCGTGCTCAGTCGTTCACAAAGGAGGTCTCGAACAGTGCTACACAAGACTCAATCATGAATGCACACAACAAGACTCAAGTTCCTTATGAAAAGATCAAATGTGCACTCAAAGATTCAAGTTGTGACTCACTATTATCAAAGAATCTCATGCTCACAATACTTGCTTCAAATGCAAGTTCAAGCTCAACCAAAGTGTTCAAATACCCTCACACACAGAATGATTCAAATTCTTACACACAAGGTTTTAATCATTTAAAGTTCCAGAATCAAATGCAACGCTCACTCTCACAAGGAAGTACAAAATGCACGCTTTCACCCATAGGTTTGCCCATATTTTACGATCAACATTTGTTTCAGCTCATTCAAGATCAAAAAGGTATTTTCAAGGCTTGTAATGGGGCTGAGTGCAAAGGTATGGTCATTTAGGCTCAGTGACTTTCATCCTCATGAAATGTGGTACTCACAACACTTCATTTCCTCTTCTTTCATGATTTTCTTTAGTGCTCATAAGTTATCCTATATTAAATACTTTCCATGGATTGTTTGGAACCCCCCCCCTCCCCCATTTTTAAATTTTTTTAATTCTTAATTTTTTTTGTATGGAGGGCTTCCATTTTTCTCAAAATCATGGGTCAGAAGGACTCTTTTGCACTTATTGATTTACTCTTTCTTTTCACCACACCCCCAACTTAGGATTTTGGCAAGTTGGCTATTCAACTGACCACAACTTCATGAGGATTATGGGTAATGGGTAAAGAAAGGTTATGTTAGCATCCAGTTTCTTCAAAAGAAAGGTAAGGCTCAAGGGGTGTTTAAGAGAGGTTCACACACTCACACAGTAGGCCACAAAGAGGTATATGTCAAATTGGCTCAGACTCTTCGAGGTTTCCTAAGATCATATCAAGAGATAGCCTTACTTAGTCGATCGGACCAATGGGGCAATCTAGGATCTATCATGCATTGTTCAAAGTAAGCTCATCACACTAGGAATTGACACTACAGTCAAACAAGACTCCACACTTTCTCTAGTGTGCAATGATCATCACACTAGACTCAATTCGATACTAGGCTAGTCATAACGAGATACAAAGAATTCACATATTGTCTATGCGACTTCATTTGGCCTCATCGTAGCCACGCATTCATGTTCGTTCTATTGAGAAGACTATTCAAGTCATCGGTATTGATCGAAACCGAGATTTAAATTTTGCAAAAAAACAGCCACATTCAATGCACGAGAGGTGGCAAATTTTTTAGACGGGTCAAAATCATTTTTGCAATTTAAAATAAAAGGAGCCATAAGTTCAAACATCCACAGAAAGTAGTGTAAACACAATAGTAGCTCACAACCCAAAATATAAAATCAAAATAAATATGCACAAAGGTGGGCCTCACCCCACCACAAACGAAAATCATTTGTCCTCAAATGTGAATAAAAGTATCGAAAAATATAAGTAAGTAAATAGAGAGGGAGGGAAAGAAAAGTCCTGTCTATGCAGTCTCTCCATCTGTCGGGGCATCAGTGCTCGATGAATTTGTTTGAGTTTGGGCATCAGTGCCTGAGGTTACCACAGGGGGAACAACAGTGCCAGATTCACCAAGGTCTGTTGAGTGTGAGTCTGCCAGGAAGACATGCACCACTCTGCAAAATCACATGGCCCATGAAGGAATATTATGGTCTAGGGTAATGATTTTCCTCGCAGAAGTGGGCCTCTTGCCATTGCCTTTCTCAGTAGTTGTGGGTAATTTTGAAGCTTTTCCTTTCGACGTAACTGCATCCTCCTTTATCATAATCCCTTTGGGCTTCTCTTGAGCTGGCGTTATTCTTTCAACAGCTTTAGATTTAGTCATATCTGCAAAATCTCATAGAGAAGTTAGAGAAACATTTGACAAAAGCACCAGAGATCAGTTGCTGGTAAGCTTTGCCAACTCTTTCGGTGTGTCGCAGATATCATTTGGTGATCTAGGGTTAGTTCGCTGAAAGCTACACTGCACTGAGATCCAGGGGAGTTGACAAGGATAAAAAGAGACTTTCGGTGACTCACCGGAGGTCTTTGGCGACATTCAACTTCTCGCCAAAAGTTGCAGAACCCATCAACACATAGAGCATAAAATTTAAGAGTGAGATGGGGACATTAGGTGAAATGCTGAGTAATTGGCGAGCTCGACCCAACTCACCGAACGGCCCAACGTTCCCATTTTCTGAAATGACCCAAAAAGTTCTTAAAAATGTGCTTCGGAAGTTACCGGAAACTGGTTTAACTGTTTATAAAAAAATCCATTTTGTTTTTTGAAAATACGACTTCATATTCTTGTTTAGGGGGTCAAATTGAGTGGGAAATGGGTCTAACCCAAATTTTAGAGCAACCGTATCAAAATCCAAAATTTCCAAGTGAAGCCTTTTCAAGGGTCTACTTTGGAGGGTCATATCTCCTAG
>JAJOOS010017181.1:0-37856 GCA_029582725.1 Solanum chiquidenum
TGTGCTGAAAGAGGCTTTGCCTCCAGATGAATATAGGGGAATTAAAAATTTAATTAAAGAAAGAGAAACATAATGTTACAAGCGTTAAAGAAAATGAGTTGCCATTTTTCTTTTTTTTCCTTTTCACTTTAAATATTGCTAAAAGAATAACTGTACAGACAAAAGAATTTTACAGAGTAAGACACTGGCATGTTATCGTCATTTTGTATTAACAGCTTTCTCTCCTTCTTATGGAGAGCAGTGTTGATCTTCACACTTGAGTAGAGCCATCATTTGAGACTTTGAAACGCTTTGCCTGTTATTAAGGACATCAATGTAATTTTGAAGCCTATAACGATCCGAGTTTGTTAGAGAAAATGGAGGGTTCAAAATCAGAGATGGTGCTTCCACTTGAAGGAATGCTAACAACCGCACAGCTTTTGAATAAAACATGACTGCATTTTCAGTCCGACTCATGTACTCATCAACCTGCCAACAGTATCATAACTTCTGGTAAATGCTGACTGCAATATTGAGTCTCATTAAACAAAAAATAGGGACTGTTGTCTTCTGAAAGGAAAAAAAAAACGAAGCATCTGAACCAGGAGTAGTAGAGGACAAGGATATCACGCACATGAAAAAAACTTTCTGATTCCTTCTGTCCTAAAGTTTTATAATGAAAGTCACTTTGTTTATGTTCGAATTCAATTCAACAAAAACACCAGGATAGACCAAGATAAGAACACTTACAGCTCCCTTTCTACCCAAAGCCAGGGCAGATTGAAATATCATCTCCATTGCATCTGGAACCTCTGTATTTCCTGAGAAAAACAACAGCACAACCAAGCTTTTTAGTTTTTTGTCTAAGACCATAAAAGGCAGTTCTATGCATCCTACTCAAGTGAAAAATGAACATATTCCTATGCCAAAGTACCTAGGATGCTTTGATTGCTGTCAATCCCAGTTGTAAAACAATAGCAAAGAATAATATTTGTTGCACATAAATATGAAATACCAAGTATCAACTACAAGCTCAACAGATGGCCAAGTTATTTTACAGTAATTTGCATAATTTTGTCTTGCATAATTTGGTAAAACTATGTTGTTGTATAATTTGGTAAAACTTGTTCTTATATATCTAAATAAACCATCAAGAGGACTTGCATAATTTTGTCTTAATAGTAGCTGCTGAAGTAAAAGTTTGCCAGGTGTATAGGAACTCATAAATTATTGCAGTAGAATAGATAGAGGAAACAGGAAACAAATGTCACAAGCACAGTTGCAGCATCACACATAAAGAACATAGAGATTGAAGAAAAAGGGGAGGGATACAGAACATATTGACGGTAGTTAGTCAGAGAATATACCAGGCTCTATATGTTTGGCAAGTTCCTCTGCATTACCAACTTCACCAAGAAATGCTTTTTCAATATGAGAACACACGTTCTCCGGCCCCAAAATGTTACTAGCATCAAGATGCTCTTTTATGCTAAGACTAACTTGACCTTTTTTCATCATTTCCTTTAATCTGATCGTCTCTTGACTCGGACTTCCTTCAATTGCCGATGCCGCTTGTGTATGACAAATATCCAAAGCTTGCTTCCATATAGCAAGAATGACTAGCTGAATTGAAAATGCTTCCAGATGCCTGCCTGCTTCAACCTTCAAGAGAAAGCAAGAACTATTAGCAGAAACATACCATAAAGGAACCAATAACAGCAGAGATAACAGAACAGTCAGCTAAGCCAACGATTAATAAGAGATTCTGAATATAACATCTCTTGAGCACCGAAACTTGGAAGCATATATTAAGACAATAAACATCTTAACAGCAAAAGGTTAGAGACCATAGAGTTAATAATTAACATCATTAGTTCTCCAAGCACTTACCATCACCTGATATTAGCAGGTGAGTGCAGTGACGATGAAAGGTTAAATCAGATGACAGTCACAATGAACAAGAATCGAGATTGATTGAGCTGAAGTTTGGACTATAACTCTTTTTTTTGCTGATAAATCCAATGCAAGAATCAAAAGATCTTTTCTTTCTTCTTCTTTTCTTCAGGTCTCTAAAAGTGAGATTCGACAGTGGTTAAACTTGCAAACTAGGTCAGACATTTGCATTTTTGGGTATTTCTTCCTTTTTTTAATAACCGTAGCGTCCGGGCCAGCTTGCGCACACCTCGACTATTTCCACGGATACCTGCCAGCAACAAGTACCAACAAGTACAAGGTAACTCTGTCCAGTTCTCAGCCCACTTCATTGACCACTAGGCCACACCCTTGGGTGTCATTTTTGGGGCTTATTTGGGGTATTTCTAATTCCATCAAAACTCTGTATCTCATCACTTAACACTTTCTAGTGAGTCTGTATCCCAAATAAAAGGTGATCACTATCTGATATGATTTATTTGAGAGATTTTATTGTGCAATACTGTTGATTGCATGTTCTCTAATTTTGTTCCATTATTTAACAATCAAATTATTTTAGAAGCGCAAAGGCATGTAATCGCTCCTCCATTTTCCTGGACTGATGAACAAATGAACCTCAGACAGGAATATAAATAAATAAATCACAATGGAATGTTTAAGGGAACAAAGTTTGGCTTCATCAAATTCTAGTTAATGTTTCTTCAGGAATCAAAAAGTTGATTTACGTATGTAAAGATCAAGCTCATTGCTGAAACCACTGAAGTACACAATGAACCCCAGATATTCGTACAAAGAAAAAAAGAAGCTTCTCATTCAGTTGCACATTAAGTAAACTATGTCAAACTAACATATTATAAAAGATGTACATCAAGATTTAGATATTCCATGAGATACACGAGGCAATAAAATAAGAATAGTTTGTTTTAAGGAAAGAACAAAATACTTTAGAATAATCAAATTTTGTTCTATTAAACAACTACAACAACAAAAAAGCGCAAAGCTGATGAAAACATCTGCAAGAAAATGATAAATTCAGATGAATCCAACTTGAGCAAACATTTTAAACACCTATATGGGGGTAACCAAATCAATGGTGTAAACAGTAGCAAGGCTGTTGTAGAACAACAGTAATGCTCTAACTGAAGCATGGGATCAAAGCTAAAGAAATGGAAAGCAGGATCTACTAGAAACTAGGCTAGACCTTATTCTTCCTTGTGCCCCTACATGCCATATCACACCAAACACACATGAAGCTGTAGAGAAAATGAGATCACTTTGATATTTTAAGTCTTCTCTAGATTTTTGATTTTGTGGCTGGCTCCTGGGTTAACTTTTATCATGTAATGGAGCTAGCATATCTACTTTTGTACTCCTTGCATCTTCTTGATGCCAGTAATGAAACAACTTCATCAAAAAAAAAAAAAAAATGACATCACTTTGAGTTACCTTCTCATTTACTAATTCCATGATAGCAGAGGCAGAACGCTGCAGGGACTCTATTCTGGCCATGCCATCAGGTGGCGACTGCTCCAAGCAATTTATGACATCAGTGCATACTTGTGAAGCTCCAGTTGCAGATGAGGGACTTTCCAAACTTCCTAAATGACCTATTCTACTAAGAGGAGGACCACTAATAGGCACTGGGTCACTTGGTCTAGGATCTACTCTCGCAGACGCTTGCAGGGAACAGCTTGATCTGAAAGGCATATTGCTAAGCCTAGAAGCACCTATTGAAGAATATGAGTCCACTGGAGGGCCAGAAACAATAACATAGTCCTGATCAATCAACTCGAATGAATCCACCACTGTTGAATGGAGTGAATACCATAATCAGAAAGTTAGTCTTAGCCAAACCGACAGTAGATCCAAGCAAAATAAAAATTTCTGCGAAATTCTAGGAAAAAGGAAATTGGGAATACTGTTGCAAAATAGAACCTTTTGAACGAGTAGTTGTTTGTCTATGGTCCTTCAAATTAATAGATTCCTTCTGGTTCCCTTCTGAATGTCGGTGCCTAGAGCCAATACTATCTGTTTTCTGTGGGGTACTACTAGTAACTTCTTTCCTTTCAGCTTTTGCATCACAAGAAAAACCATATGACAATCTCTGTGGTAATCTCCCAGTAAATGAAGGACCACCGTTAGGACCGCTGGAATCATCATCTAGACTAAAGGGTAAACCATCTTCTTGAAAAGTTTCCTCTGCGCTCCTCGCAGGATAGCCTTCTGATATAGGAAAACCACCTATTACCCTTTGAGGTCTCGTATCCCTGCTGACCATGTCTAACATAAATCAAATCTGAAAGATGAAATAATTTGTAATAATGAGAACTAGAATTCATTAACTATTTTACCAAGACAGCTCATCTGGCTGCTTCTGTGCAAGAAATGGGTGGTTAAAGAACTCTTCAAATGTCAACCGCTCCACTGTGTATTAAGGATACACGAAAGACAAGTTCGAAATTTTAATGAGAAATTGTCAGGTAATGAAAATTCAAGATTTATTATTGTTAAGGTAAATACTAAATAACATATGACCTTCTCTGTGTGAAAAGGTTCTCAATAGCAAAGCGTGTAGGAAACTATGATGCAAGTAATCAAGTCAGTGTGTGAAAGATCACATACAGTTGAAATCCACACCACTCAAATGAAGTACCTGGATAACGGCGCAACAATTTTTTACACAAATCTATGCAGCTAGGACTTAAATTTTTTGCACTTGGAGGAAACAGCAATTCAGTCGACTTCAATATGTTCTGGAGCAACTGCAGCAAGATGGAGAAAGAAAATTCAGAACTTTCTGTCTAGCCTTTTAATATCACTGGAAAAATTGAACCTAAAAAGTGCCACCAAAAGAAGTTTGCAATGCTTGGATGATATTAAACCTGGATTTGATTGTTTCCGGTAAAAGGGGTTTTGCCAGTTACTAGCTGAAACAGGATGGCACCGACGCTCCAGAGATCTGCCTGCATTTACAGCCACAAGTTAATAGGAACTCGAATGATATTACTAGACTACGGATTGGAATCATAGAAAGAATATAGCACCTTTGCATCATACTTCTGAAGTTGCATTATTTCTGGAGCCATGTACAATGGTGAACCACAAAGTGTTTCAGCAAGACCCCTAGGTTGCAAAGACCTAACAAAAGATAGAGGTCGCATTATTAATGACTTTTGAGTGGACCACTTTGGAAACATTTAGCTAGTAAGCTTGAAACTTAAATAGAGGGTTAAAGAAGGACAGAAAATATAGAAAAGTGTTTCTAATGGAAAATGAATCAAAATGGAAAGGGGGGTACATCAGCAAAAAGACGTTCACCAAATGGATAACTTTACCTTGCAAATCCAAAATCAGCAATCTTCAAGGTGGAGCGGTCATCGTTTGAGGATAAGAGGAGATTCTGTTGGATCGAGATAAAAGGAACAAGTCAATGAATTGGCCATTTCCACTAACACTACCATTCAAATACTCAAAAAAATTTAAGAAGTCTTATTGTCTACGAATAAATAAAATATTATCAAAAGACATGCAAGAAGTCACTCCTAGGAAACCAAACAACTTTAGCTCCCTCAACTAGAATTCACTAATTTGCTGATATATATACTACATATCTGTTAAAAGAGACTCATCTGCTTTGTCGCTTTCATTTTTCCTTTTTTGTCTTTTTGAAGAGTCTTGTCCTAGGCAGATATGGTGATTATTCAAAATCTCTGTGTAAGAGATGCGATTGCTACCCGACAATGAAAGCAATTTCACACCTCAATTACCTTGGCGTCATGTGGACCATTCCAATCTGTGGTTTATGCATTAAAGCTGCCAAATACTAAGCTCCTATTGATGATTAATACAACAAATGGCTACAAAAAGTGCTACGTGGTGCACAACTAACAGGACAGTCTCTTTGCAGCTCACACAATTTTAAATCAAAGCTAGGAGGGAAGTCATTAGATGCCCATGAATTTCAACAAGAACTATGGCCGGGATACACCTGAGGCTTATGAGGAATCAGCAAGTTTAACTACAAATTTACAGTATAACAGTAGAAGGAAGCGAAACCTGAGGCTTTAGATCCCTATGGATTAGATTGTTGTCGCGGAGGATTTTTAGACCAGATGCTACAGTAAAGAAATGAACATTAGTATCTTTGAATTCAGCTAAGAGTAAAAATTCATTCACTCTACATATAAAAAAGGGAAGTTACGTAAAGAATTAGAAGGTTCAGACAAACCAAGTTGCTGCATAAAATGTTTCGCAGTTGCTTCTGGAATTCTCCCTTGGCTTTGTTGAATGTACATAGAAAGATCTCCTCCTCTGCAGTACTCCAAAACAATATATATTTTTCCCACCTCCTATATTCCATGCACGTTGTTGCATTTAGATCAAAAAGGAAAGAAAATATACGATTCAAGCAGAAAGACATTCCATTTGTACTTTAACCAGATTCGTAATCAGTAACACGTGCACCCAAAAAGTAGAAAAATTAAGTGACACGAGACTTGGACTATAGACTAAGCAAAGTAACGGACTATGCCCAAGCAGAGCTTAGATACGTTGTTCGAGAGTTTTCCAGGGATAGATAAAAAGCTGAATCTGCTTAGTTCTAGTTCCATTGAACTACCCAAAAAGTTATACCCACTACTTCTTGAGATTAAACTGAGATTTTTTAAATCTCCTATATCCTTCTACCATGTTTATAGAAACAAAGCTATACACTTCCTTTATAACAACACGAAGACAACTAAACAGGTAACACATAACGTGCATTTTCTTTATTGAGGTCCTTCTTTCAATAGAAAACTTTCACCAACCAGACATTATCTCAAGCCCGAGCAAAATGAGCATAGAATTCTATACTGTTCAAAGTACCAAATGCATAAATCTAATATCCAAAACTCCATGCATCCACACAACCTCTATTATTTCCAGTTGCTCCATCGACTCAGACAAGTACCAAAATTTTATCAGAAGCTACAATTTGACTATGAAGTTTAGAATTTCTCTTAGCAAAAAGATGCATATTTCAATGATTGACACAAAAAAACAAAAATCTGAAACTGAATTTGACGATACGAACCTCGATCATGTCGTGCAGGCGAATAATATTAGGATGATTGATCTTCTGCAAAATTACAATTTCTGACTTTAGACTCTCCTGAAGCTTATTGTTAAGCCGAGCCGTAACGATCTCCTTTATAGCAACTTCGGTTCCATGAGCTCGGTGCCGAGCATGCCACACCGTCGAGAAAGAGCCGGCACCGATTTGCTTCCCTACAACATAGTCCCCAACTACAGACCTCCCTCCTCTGCTCATCGATTGAGCCATCTCCACAAAAACCCTAATGGAATTTTCCACCACCAAACACGGCCTTGTCGGAGAGGTCCACCACCAAACACGGCCTTATCAAAGAAGAAAGTCCACAACGGTCAAATTCAATTGAAAGTTGAGATTAAGGGAGATTTTTTTGAGCTCTATAATTATGGTGATGGTGATTGAGCTTTGAAAATTGAAAAAATATATGATTTGAGTTAATAAAAATGGAAATTAATGGAGTTTATCTTGATTTTAAAGCTTAATTATTTTTTGGGGGGGTTAATTAATAATTGTGGGGGGGAGAAGGATAGTGTTGGAAGGTTTACTTGAAGTTTTGGTCATTGTGCCGTACGCTTGGTGAACATATTGACTTGAGGCATAGGGGATCGGACTTAATGCGACATGGTCGGATTATATAATTATAGCTTTATGTTTTAATTTATTTATCGTAATTTTAAAAAAAATAGATGTATTTAATTATTTGTTATTTTAAATTCACTTTAGCTTTTTCTTGTAACATCCTATAAATAAGAGAACATATTGACTTGAAGCCTATAGGGAAACGGACTTAAATATGACTTGAATAGCTTTATGTCTCAACTTATCTAGCGTAATTTAAAAATAAATATATTCAATTATTTGTTATCTTAAATTCACTCTTGTTTTTTTTTTTTTTTGTAATATCCTATAAATAAGAGAACATATTGACTTGAGGCCTATAGGAAAACGGACTTAAAAATGACTTGGTCTATTACTATGAAGACCACATAATTATAATTTTCTGTCTTAATTTATATATCGTAATTTAAAAAATAGATGCATTCAATTATTTGTAATTTTAATTTCTCTCCATTATTTTTATAACATCATATAAATAAAAAAAATTAAAATTTTCATTATCTCCTCATCGTGATAGGTCAAAAAACGAAATTGACTTTCTAACTAGTCTCAATTTCCATTGCAAGGGAAAATGAATAATATGCCTCTCCCATCCTTCGGAGTAGTCTCTCTAAAAATCCACAATTCATGTCGTCATCACCAACATTCTCCCCATAATCTATGTGACTGTGAACTTGTCGTTCACTTCTATCAAGTTATTACTTCACATTTATCATTTTAAAGCTTTTAACTTTAATATAAAAAACAGTTATATTCCACTTGAATTTATAAATAAACCGCTAAATAACCTTATTAACATAAATTTCATAGTTGAATAAGGAATCGTTTGGTGTGATGGATAAAAAAAGATAATTTGGAGATAAATTTTTAGAATTAATAACTATGACTGAGATATGTAATCCCTACTTATGAATGAAATACTAATTTCGAAATAACTTATCCCGTAGTAAAAATGTAAAACAAACAACTTATTCTTAGAAATTATACGATATTTGACATACCAAACAATCAATAAAAAATAAATCTCAACATATATAATCCATCAAAACACGTAACTAATCCCAACATAAATTTCTTGATGAACTAGACAGGCAAACTCAAGCTTATTTTCTCTCTAGGTTGTTTGAAAATATCAAGTATTAACACTTGTCTTTTTTGAACATCAATGTCTGGGTGGTGTAGTCGGTTATCACGCTAGTCTCACACACTAGAGGTCCCCGGTTCGAACCCGGGCTCAGACATAATTTTTAAATTTTTTTCACAGTGTATAATGACTCCCTTAAACACGTCTCTTTTCATCCTCAAAAACACAATCATTGTTTTTTCGAAAATTAAATAAACTCTCCGATCATTTTTTTTACTCCTCCTTTCTGAACACGAAAATTTCAACAGGTTTTCTCTGTGAATCAATCGAAGGCGAAAAATGGATTGGGGCACCGTAACCACAGAAGATCTGATCGAGGCTCTACGCGAGGTCGACTGGTCATCTCCGCCGCGTCCGCCATCTGAATTCTTCTCCCGATTTACTTTCCCCCGATCTTCATCCAAATGGAACAGTCGAGTCAAGTGCAATCTTTACTAGTAAGCTTCTCCTTTTTCTCTCAGTAAACCTGTAATTTTAAGGTAATTGTATGAGTGGATTAACGTTTCAGTTAGTTTCTAGCTAAAAATTTCGAGTTGATTTGGTTTATAAATCAATCATCAGCATTAGTTAGGATTGATAAGTCGATTAATTGCTGTAGCTTCAAATTATTTTTTTTAGAAGGAATGGAATTAGTGTTCAGCAATTGATTGAATCAGTTGATTAGCTTTTCATATTTCCTTGCTAAAATACTCCGAGATGTACTAATTTTTAATTAATTCAACGAAGGAATTAGCATTTGGTAAGTTGATTATTGCTAGATAGTTCTTTTTCGAGATCTTATATATTTTGAATCAAGTCAATGCGAATTTGTGCTTGATAGTAAATTGATAGCTAGTGTTTTCAGACAAAATGAACATTGTTCAGATACATAAGTTACTTCTGAATTAAGTTTTCATAGAGGTTGTAACTTTTTAATCCATTGAATGGATGGATTAATGTTTGCTCAGTAGATTAGTTGCTGGTAAAACATTGCCAGGTTTTCTAAATTTATTACATAAATTGAATGCACGAACCAGCGTTGGATAAGTTTGCAGACGGAAATGTATTTTTAAGAAGCTACTTGTTCATGCATGTTGTCATTGGAATCAAAGTTTTACTTGATAAAAGTTCTTTTCAAAAGTTGTTATAGTTTGGTATAGAGCAAAGCCCTGAATTGCAGATTACAAGATGAATTGTAAAAAATTATTACTCAAGTGGTGCTATAGGGTTTCAAACTTGTGGAGAAACTTTACTAATACTGGTTCCTTGGATTTTCGTTTTTGTATATGGTTGCAGCTACCGGACAAATTACTTCATTATGATTGTGGCTATTCTTGGTAAGAGACAAATAATCATGCATTACTCAGTAGAGATATGATGTTTACACTGGGTATTCTCTTTGGACTTATCAATAACTTCATGTGCTTTTTGTATTGCAGCACTGGGGTTTCTTAGGAGGCCACTTGCCATTGTTGCTGCTTTTTTGACAACTCTTAGTATTGCTTTCCTAAATGATAGGTATTTTACTTATTGACTGTTATATCCATGAGTAATAATTTGTTGCATAATCTGATTAGATTTTTGGCTTTCCATCGGAATTTTTTTCTTATTAAATCAAGATTTGATTAGATTTTCCTTTTCTGCTTCTGCATACTATGCTAAGTATTTTTGGCTTAATATGTTATTCATGCTTGCTTACATTGTATAATATTTAGAGAAAGTGAGAGTAACTTCATTGCTCACCTGTATATGTTTTGGATTGATGTATAGGATTGACTAATCTGCTGAGTTATTTTTGGACTATTAGATGACATGCTGTTCTGCTTGATGTGAATTTTTCAGCTTCAACTTGGATTCTTATTTGTAATACTTTTGACTGCTGTTAGGTGTTCTCTTAGTCCTTAAGATTTTGCTTGTAGACAAAGAATTACATCAGTTAGGTCAGTGTTTTTTTTTTTTGGGCAAGTCTTTGCATTATCATCTTTCAAAAACAAACAATAATTGGTTGGGTTAATGAAATCTATTAGCAAATTGATGTTTTCTCAATGCTTCAATCTGTACAAATAGAATGTGAGAGAATATCTCATAGCAGTCAAAAGTATTAAGAATAAGAATCCAAGTTGAATCTGAGAAACATATTGATTCAGTCAAGCAATACGCCAGTGTGGTCGAGTGATCAATGAACACCTTGAGGTCTCAGGTTCAAATTCCTGTAGAGACGAACCACTTGGTGATTTTCTTCCCATATGTTATAGACTTCTAGCCTTAATGGACAAAGTTATCTGATATTTGTTGCTGGTGGGAGGTGACAAGTATCTTGTGGAATTAGTCGAGTTGCGCACAGGCAGACTCGGACACCATAGTTATAAAAAATAGTAAGTTAGATGGAGGAATATGTCTATAGAAACCGACAATGCTATATCGTAGTACTATGTGTATACATTAAGCACTATTTAACTTTTTCGACATTGGTGAGAATTGACAATCTTACTGTCCACATCTATTTTCTGGTTATAAATCAGTTTCCCATGAAATTGGTTAGTTGGTTTTTCTTAGGGATAACTAGGCTACCCCGCTTTCTTTTTTGGCTAAAGGTATTTCTTAGATTACTCATTAAGGCAAAAAGAATAAGAGGATATTTGTCTACAATGTGGTTGTAAATGGCTTGCTTGGACTCCCATTTAGGTTCCCTTTTCCCATGCAGCGACTAGGTTAACAAGTTTATATTATTTGATTGTCTTCTCAAAAAGAAGTCCTCGGCCCAAGTTCCCTTAACATTTATGGTGCTTTAGTGAATATGTGACTTTAGAAGTCATATCTCTTTTTGCTCATGCAAAAGGGAACATGGGATGTGCCATCTTGGGTGGGATAAGGCCCTGTTCTTCTCTTTCTTTCTTCCTTTTGCTTATATTTCTTCAGTCATATCTCTTAAGATTGACTTGAACTAACTTAGTAAAATATAAAAAGATTTGCTTGATCCAAACCAGATGTTTTCTAGAGTTAGTTAATACTTTGGATTCTCAACAAACTTTTTTAGTTTTTCCTGGATTCCTTGAAGGGTTGATAATAATGTTTTTAGCATATAGTTATTTCTTGGGACTTATTGAGCTCTAAAACTCAAATGTGGGTCTCTCTTTATATTGTGTGTACTGCAAGGAAAGAGTACTCCAAATGCAGAAATGTTTAAAAAATATGAACTTTAAGGATAAGGAACTAACATCTCCCCTTATGCTTGAGCAACCTGCCCTTCAAATGGAAAGAAAAGTGAGTAACCTTTTCAATTTTTGTTGAAGTCTCTGCTTGAACCTGGATGCTTTATAGGAAAGTATTTTTCCTTTCTCTTCCTGGTTGATAATTTTTTCATAGGTTGCCCTTAGCCTTAACCAGAATGAATGTATCTTAATGTAGAGTTGATGTCAAGTTTGTGGTGATGTGTCAATACTTTCATGGAATAGCTGTTTTCAGCATCAATCTGTGCACTTATTTACATTGTCTGCAGCTTATCTGTTAGCATAGAAAAGCATGAGAAACATAAGAGGTCGGTTGGTTCATTCTACTGGAATGATTAATCCCTGCATAAAATCCCCCATAGGATACTACACTGTTTGTTTGCATAAGAAAAAATAATCATCGTATAACTAATGCATTGTTTGATTGGTATAAACTATACCAACATTAAGTAATGCATGAATCTATGTACTTTTTATGAGGGATAGAATGTGGAATAAGAATACGTAGATTAAGAATGCGTGGATTAAACAATTTAAAGACAAAAAGGCCCTTTTAAAGTAAGTAATTCATGTATAACAATTTTGAATGGTACTGGAGGAAGTTGGCCTCTCTGAAAACTATGATGGCTGAGTGGTACCAAAACAGAAAATACAAGTTGACAAAGAGTGGCTTCTATTCAATCACTAGGAGCTATAATGCACTGATAGGGGCTCAAACCAGGATTTGGAAATAGATCTTATATGGACAAAAACTATGCAGTTGCAGCCAAAATATAGATTTATCCTCTGGTTGGCAAACTAGAACAGACTGCTCACCAAGTCTAAAATGATGAGATTGAACATTCATGTGGAGGATGCAAAGTGTTGCCTCTGCTTGGCAGGGGTGGTAGAAACTCAACAACTATTCTCTGTGTGTGAATGGATTATTGCAGTTCGGGCATGGTCTGCCGTCTGTCTAACTGGACAGAGGTCCAAATGGTTAAGAAAGATGTCCCACAAAGTCTGAAATGGTTGAAAAGAAGGAAATGGAAGCAAACTCAAAAGGAAGTCTTGGTGGCAATATAAGGGGGCAATGATCTATCACACATGGAAAGCCAGGAATTGGAAGATATTTAGGGACATAGATGTGAATACGAGTTTTGTGATTGTACAGATACAGAAAGAGGTAGAGATAGAGTAGCTATTCTGCAGAACACAAGGGCCGCAAGGTGTCAGATTCTGCTGAGGAGACTGAATAGAGAGTGAATAGTTAGATCAAGGAGGATGAATTTCTTTGTTTTGGTAGTAGCTTAATTTATTTTTCTTGGAATGGTTTAGCTTGAGACCTAGACAGTCCTAAACCTTGCTGGAGGTGGTTGGGACAATAGGTGCTCTTTGGCTGTAAAGTTTGAAGTTTTCATGTTGGAGTAATGGTAGTAGTTCACAGTTATTGCCAAATAAAAAAGAAAGTAAAACTACACCTTAGTTCCAAACAAGGTGAGGTCGGCTATATGAATCATCACTGACCATGTTTCCCATTTAAAATACCTGTATAACAATCTCCATTATTTAATCAGTGCATAGTAATCTCTTCATTGTAAATCATGGCATACACAATCCTGTGCATTATAATCCCCACATAACTAACATGTGAATGAAAGGGCCCCTAGCTTCATTTACATCTTGTTATTGCATCTTTTTCATGTTGTTAATATTTGTTCCACCAGTTTCGCAGGCACTTTCAGTGAAAAGGTGACAAGAACTGTCCGGCAGTTTTCTCCTCATTTAGCTGCAAAAATGAGGCCTCCACTCACGTGAGTCTGCATGAATTTGAAGTTTAAAAGTAAGCCAGATGCACTACTGATGCTGAAACATATTTGATCATTTTCAGGCCAGTTATTCGAGGGCGCCCATCTGTTAAACGAGCAATTTTCATTTGTGGAAGGCCTCGTTGGGTGTTTGTCTTGATATTCTCTCTAGGTATGGGAAGCGTTAGGCTCTTTTATCGCTTCATTATTCCTTTCTCTGTATGCTTTTTCTTTATTATTGAAACTTCAGTAGTTTTGAGATGAAATGGTGTTGTGCTCCTTTATCTACATTTTGCAGCGAGTTTCTTCCTTTGGTTTGTTTCCTGTGGCCTCTTAACTGTCTTATGGGCATTGGCTATAGGGCTTCTTTGTAAGTACTCTCTTTCTTCTTATGAAATATATTATTCAGAATCCTATGTTTCAGCATGAATAATGACTCTCTCTCTGTCTTCTCTCTCTCTCAGCCACTCTTCTTCATGCAAGCTTTAGGACACCTAATCTGAAGGCTCGCCTTAACACATTCCGTGAGGAATTTCGAGCTGTCTGGCGCAACTATAGCGAGCTGTAGCTTCCACGGAGTCCATTTCGTGTTAGTTACTATCCTGAGATCTTCCATTATGTTTATTCATTCTTCTCTATGCTTGTATGGGCTATTTGTTTTGTTTTCCTTGTGTCTGTAAATTAACATGGTTTATTCATGCTTGAAATAATCTTACTTTTATTTACTAGTACAATTTTCTATCCTTGAATGAGCTATTTAGTTTGTATTTCCCTTTTCTAAAACTAAAGAACAATAGTTGTCCAGTTGTTATTTTCCAAAACCTCTCTGCAATTTAAAACAAATAAGTATCTGATTTGATAGCCAGATGAGAATTGATTGAATTACTTGTTACTTCTGCCAAGGAAATGATATGCCTCTCTGTTTATTTCCCTCACGTGCTTGCATATCCTTGTTTGGATAAGTATCAAAGAAGCTATATTGTCAAACATGCCCTTGTGCTTATCAAACTTTTGATGTCGCGATTGACTCGACTTGAGCATTGGAAAAGCTGAGGATTGTGTAAACCTATGAGAGGCTGGATCTACAGGCTATTCAAAGTGTACTTTGAGGAAAGTTGTATTATTTTAGAGACCGACTTCTTCTGTGGTATTGAAATTGTATTATAAAGAAATAGACATGCTAAACTTGTTGCTGGCAAAAACGCTAAAACATTTTTGAGAGTAACTTGTCCAAGAGATTCTAGGAGCTAAAGAAAATAAAGTTGAAGATGCTTTGTAAGTAGTTCTGATTCACAAAAAATATGAACAAAATGAGAACTTCTCTTCACTAAGTTTACCCCTTGATCTTGTGGTTAAATCCCTTTTATACACGCCTTTCCTTTACGGAAACCTTTTACACACCAGGCGTTTCATGGAGTGTGTTTAATACACACCACTTTTGCTCAACTGGCATGTGCGTCAAGCACTAAAAAAATAGCGCGTGAAAGGCTTAATTATGTTTTTACTCTTTACTTACTCATATCAGCGGTCTATCTGTGGAGTCAACAAAGCCCAACACCTATTTTGACTCCACAAGGGTTGAAAGACCCATTTTTTACTCCTCCCTTACCTTAATTCACCTCATCTCCATTGCTATCCATGGAGCAAGTTTCAGAAAGCATGTTTCCACCACCTTTTCAAAACATTAGAAACTAGATAAAAAATGGTGAAGAAGTGCTGGCCGGTTGTATGAAAAAATGGCAATGAAATGCAAGAAACAAAGGAAACAAAAACCCTCCACAAAGGGGTTGATACAAGAAATGCAAGAAACAGAGGAAAGGAAGTGGAGAGGAAATAAGCACCCATTTGCTGAATTTGTGATTTCAAACAAAAGAGAAGTTGGAGTTTAATTTTACAAGCTCCTTGTTGTAGTAATAATGAGCTTTTGCATTGGTATTGCAGTGGAATCTTGTTAACGGTAAAGTGAATAAGTTCAGCTTGGTGCTTCACAGTAGAGAAAGAGAGAAGAAGTATATTGGTGTGAATTGTCAAAGAAGAAAAGAGGTGTTATTTGGAAATACAGTACGAGTATTGAGCTGCAAAAATCTACATGAAATCTCACTTGGCATGCCGTGTTTACGCCTTCATAATATTTTAGTAGATTTTAGCAGAAGTGGTGTGTATTAGACACACTTTGTGAAACATTTAATGTGTAAAAGGTTCTCCGAAAAGGAGAGGTGTGTAAAAGGCATTTGGTTACAAGCTCAGGGGTAAACTATGTATTAAGCCTTATGTTTCAAGCATGATGAGTTAGTGTATCATTTATTTTATCTTCATGGCATTTTATCATTTGGCTCTAATATATATTTATTGTCTTCGTGTTGGTTTTATGCCTGCGAATCCCTAAGCAGGTAACCTTATGTTTCTTGGACCTTTTTGTTGAGTGTTCGTCTTTTGTTGTGGAAACAGCAACATGTGTGTTCTGACTTCTGAGTACTGTCAAACCTTGTTATAACGGCCATTCGTATAACGTCATTTCGCTAGAATGGCCTGATTTTCTCCGGAATAGATTTTCCATGTTATATTTTACTTCTCTATAATAGCATTCCCATTCTACCTATAACAACAACATTTCATTATAGCAGTACACTCATTGTATCTCTATAACAGTTGTACTCGAATAGTGTATATTTTGTATGTCATAAAAAATAGTGTATATTTTGTAAGAAATATATCATGTATAAAATAAATATTAAAATATATACGGTAATCATCATTAATGTCATATACATCATAAATTTCAAGTACGGATATCTAAAAGGAAAAAAAATCGTATTTAAATGGTGTCTATCGATTATGATCATAATTTCATGTGGAAAGGCTACTATGTGTTTGCCTTTTTTACATTCATACTCTTTCTAATTTTGCCTACTTTTGTTTATAACAGTCAAATGAGATCTAAATGTCAAATGTTAGCCTGTCAAATGAGCTAGGTTAAAGCAGAGAGGCATGAAACTGTTAGCTCCCACATTGGCCTCTCATTCTATGATTTTACCAGTAATCTTATGCAGTTCAGTTTTATAGAACTCTTATTATATCACAGTTGTCGTTTAAGCTTTGAAGCATAAAAGCTAATAGCTCCCATATAGCTTTCTACCAACTTCTTGTTGACTTGTATTGTTGTTTACTGCTACGTTTTATTGGACTTGTAGTAACAGCCTCTTTGCTATTTGTATAGGAGCAGCAGCTGTGGAGACTTTGCTATATTGTGCTGAGCTTTAATATAGTGTGGATGGTGCAATCTATAGTTTTCTTTGACGTGGCAGCTTTCTCGAGTAACAATCTGCGATATCTGCAGATCAGCCACAGGTTGTAAAATTCCTTGAATTCTTACCATATCGTATGGTACTGACTTCTACCATTCATGTACGTCTAAAAATTAGTTTTGGATATAGATGCACAGTAAGTATTTCCTAGAAAGTTGGGGTCTGTATTAGAAGTCCATTCTTAATGTCTTTAAGAAACTCCTTGCTACTCTTACTGTTCAAAAGTGCAGTAAAGCTGAGTTCCGTTTAAAGTTTTTGCCTGATGTACTATAAATATTCCTGGGGTGTCTCTAATCGCGTTATTGGTTAACAAGGCTTTAATTTGTTTGATTTATTGTCGACAGATGCCTATCTGTATCTTTGTGAGATAACTTGTTCTTAGTTTGGGGTGATCATCTTCGCTCCAAACTCGAATATTCGGGGTGCTCTTAGTTTTTCTAGGCTCGTTCTCTTTAACTTTGAAATATTTGGATCTCTTGGATTAAGTTTTAGTCGATGAGTACATCGTGTACTTGCGTTGAAAAATTGGAAAATATTGAGGAATTGTCAATCATAACTCAAGCCTCAATGTAGCTATTTTTGTCTTGTTTTTCCAAATTGACATTTGGAGTGTGTAACACTTGTTTAAGGCCATTTGTGGGGGTGTCAATGATTTGGGTGGAAAGTTAGTGTGACATGATTTATTAATTAGTATTATTGTAGAACGTGACCTTAAAGTCAACTCGACATGAAGCACAAGATCTAAGTCAGTTTTGTGTTTTCAAATCTGTAATGCACGTTATGTTTAAATACTCTTCTCTCACAGGAGATTTTACATGACTCACTTTAAAAAATTAATATATTTGTGTATAGCGTTAATGAATTTGGAAAATTAATCATCAATGTTAAGATTAAAACAGAGTTGTCTTTATATACAAGGGTTGAGTTCTCTTTAAAAAATATATATATATATATTTTTAATATACTAATCAAGTAAAAATGAACGAAAAAGTAATAAATTAAGACACGAGGCCACGAGGGGAAATAAGTGTATGACATGTGTAGAGAAATCACACGATAGCGAGAACTTCAAAAAGTGCCCATGCATTTGGTTGACTAAAGAAAGATGCTTTCTTTCTTTTTTAAATACTTATTTCGGTCATTTTTATTTGTCATGTTGTATTTTTTAAAAATTAAATTGACTAATTTTTAAAGTTGAATCGAATTACATTAATTTAATATTTTAAGCAAAAAATTTAAATATTCAATAACTATAGAGAAGTACTATATATTGCAATTTTTTGGAAAAAATATATCGTAAAATGTTGGTCAAAGTTTTATCGTTTAACTCTAAAATGGAAACCATGAATTAAAACCAGACGGAGGGAATACTAGCTTTTTCCTTATTATCTTTTTACTTCTTCCGTCATATTTTATGTCATGTAATTTAACTTGATACAAAATTTTAAAAATATGACAAGATAATACTTTAAAATTATCATTAAAAGGAGAGCATCTTATGGACTTTTTGCTAAACAACTGATACTTAACATGATTAAAATATTGATAATGTCATTAAACATTTACTAAATAAAAAATTTGTTGAGACCAACAAAAACAAGAAAAATATGTATAAGAATTACAACAATCTAGAATGCTTTCTGATCATCTTTGAAGTTTAAATATTATCTGTTCTGTATTAACACCAATACACCATTATATCCATGAATCATGCGTACGTAAAGCAATCTTGTTGGTTCAAATTTGATAAGAGTAGTTGGTTTTATTCTGACTTTCAAGGTAGAATAATCAATATAATAATTAATAACTTACAAATATAGAAATAAGATCTACCAATATTTTAGGGAGTATGGTTCAAAATATATTTGAACTTTGACCAAAATTGCTATAACAATCTCAAACTTTGGACAAGATCTATTACCTTCTGCATTATTTAATAATGTATTTTAGAGATATATAAATGTTCATGTAGACATCATAAATATTACATATCATTTTGGCTGAACCCATCAGTGACCCCCTAAAGTTGGCACCAACTTTTACTTAGACACTTCAACTGAGCTTGGTTCATTTTAGACACCTTATAGCATGTCCCACTGTGTCATTTCGACACTTCTTTAACAATCAACAAAAGTTAAAAAATGTGTGTTATTCACTCGCGGATGTGGCATGATGACAAATTAAGAGAAGACATGCAATTTGGTTAAAAAAGTAAAAAATTAATTATAAGAAGAAGAAAGAAAAATTATTTAAACTTATATTTTAAAAATATTTCAATAAGAAAAGACTTCATTTTCTAGGAAGTCATTTCAATGACTCATATCTAAAAAAATTCCCCGGAAATTGGAGTTTCGCCGGAAAAATTGAAGAGATGAAGATCCAATTTTTTTTTAGTGACGCCGCATTTTCTTATATAACTAATAATTATAATTCTAAATAAAATATGTTTTGGCGGAAGAGAGGGAGAGAGAGAAAGATAGTAACAAAAATGGTGGATCTCCATCTTTACCGGTGAGATAGTGATGTTATTTTTTAGATCTGATTTTTTTAAAAAAAAATTAGCTTTTGTAAGTTATTTCAATCAGTTTATGATTCTTTTTTAATCTCTTTCAATGAATATATATTTCTTTTTGTTTTACTCAAAATCAGTACATAATGGTGGTGAAAGGTGAAGGAGAAAGAGGGAAGAAGATGAAGAGAAAAAAATATTATTTTTCACAAAAAAATGCTTTCTACGCGCTTAAAATCAATGCAACACACGCACTTTGTCAATTTAGTAAAAAATATCAAAATAACACTACGGGACCTGACATGAAGTGTCTAAATGAACAAATCTTACTATTGCATGCTAAAGGTAAATTTATTTAATTTGTTCTTATAATGTGTAATTGTTTTTTCTCCTTATCATATATATATATATATATCATATATTAAAATATGAGTAAGTGGATGTATAGCTAGTGAGGCTGTAAGCAGATTGTACATGTGACATATTATCATTAATACTTTTGTGCGAACTGCAAAGTTCACCTCATGAAAAGTGATATATGTGTTGTGTCCGATATGATTCTTCATGGATACAATCTGGACTTTACACTAAAGTATAAGTAATAAATTAAATTACATGTAATTAGCATCATCAGACTAAATATAATTTTTTACGATAATAAATATGAATATTAACAAGGAGTGCTAATTTTTTTATATAAATAAGAAGAAGAAAAAGAATTGAAGAAGGAAAGAAATGAATAAAAGAATGAAGAAGAGTAAAACTGGGTTAGAATCATTTTACTTAATTTATATTTGACCAAATTCATTTTATTCATATTTATATGGGTGGATTACAATTCAATCAATTGTAGCTCAATCCACTCAAATCTGATTCAATCTTCTCATTTGCCACCCCCAGGGAAGTATATACCCCCTCCGTCTCAAAATAAGTATAGTTTTAGCTTATTAATTATGTGACATAATACATAAACGTGTCTTTTAACTTGACCTCAGCGGTTATTTTTGCCCTTCAACTTTAAGTGTGCACAAGTAGACACTTTAACTTATATAAAATTAAATAAATAAAGACATGTGTCCTATGTGGTGTCCTATATGACAACCTGTATTCTACATGGTATATAATATCACGTAGAACGCATGTGTTTACTTGTTCAATTTAATACAACTTATACGCATGCATGTTTGTATACACACCCAAAATTGAAAAACATAGATGACAGTTGAAGGTTGAAACCAAATTAAATGACATATTTATGTATATGCCTATTTATGTCATTAAAAAATATATATATTACCAAGTTGAGAATTGAGCATTATTAAAAAGAAATAACACGTCAATACAAAGTTATGACTGAAAAACAATCATTATTTTTTGCCTTCAATTTCTAGAACAACACTTGTCTCGAAATAATTGTTTTTTAAAAGCTCACTTATATTGAGACGTATGTTTAATAAATTAACAATTATATTGATTAGTTGTTATCTTTAATTAAATAAATACAGGCTGGTCCATGTTATCTTGGCTTCTTTCAAAAATTTGGACCACCATTTCAATCAACCAAAAAACTATCTCCTTCTTTCTAACTTAAAAATAAAATTTCAAAAGATCCCATTATTCCTTTTTTCCATTCCAACATTCTTTGCCTTATCTTTTTTCCAAGGAAACTTATATATATTTCTATAATTAGACCTTATTTTTTCCTAATTAAGTAAGTTTTCTCTTCAATTTTGTCTCAAAATAAATATATTGATTAGTTATGGGATTTTACATGAAATATGTACAGTCATTAGCTTCTGTATGGTTAGTTATGTTATTATTAGGTCTCTTGTGTTGTTGTCTTAGCAGCAAGCCTCGTTCTCAAGGTGATAAAACTAGTGGTACTGGTGGTTGCACTTGTGATGGTGGATATGGTGGCGTATAACGAGCTAATATATATGAAGTTCAAACTCCAAAAAAAATTCATACCACGATTGATTTTTTATTTTTTTTTGAAGGAAATTTAGGTTCGATATCGATTGATATACGATATTTTAGCTTAATAGTTTTGTTAGGTTTTGGTTAGTGATTATTGTATAGTGAATTGGTTTTTGATTTGTTGATTAACATACTTTTATTGATTGTTAATTTCTTAATCAATATTTTGTGCCTTTATTGTTCTTTCGATGAATATATGTGGGTGTGTGTCTATTGTATTGTCATTATATATTTATATCTATATTACTATATATATGAAAGATTCAATTATAGTAAAATGTGCTATCCTAAAAGAAAATAAGAAAATTACGGGAAAAAAAGATAAATGTTATGTTCAATAATTTGATATAAACATCGAATGCTGATAAAAATATATGAGTTGGATTGAGAGTATTCAAATTTAGAAGTTAAATTCTAACTGTATCAAACGACAAGATGAGCAGAATAATTCCATTAGTACTTCATTTGTTGTCTTTCTTTGAACTAAACGTGATGCTTGCTGATCAAATTGGCTTTAGGATGATTATAAATATTTTTTGGTTCCACACTCAATGTCTGGTACTCATACTAAAATCTTACCAAATTCAACGCTTTCAACATGATTTTTTTTTCATGAAACTCAAACCCGAAACCTCTGATTAAGAATGCATGAATCCCAACCATCTCACCACAACACATGTCGATAGTGTTTACTAAAGAGTTTAGGTTTAGTTTATTGATATGATGTTTCAATATTATTCCCTTTCCTTAAAAGAACAAATGTACTGATTGCATACAAACATAAACGAACAAAAGAGTGAAACTATTTTGTTGTATTATCCACATCCATATGAGAAATGATATCCCTTTCATGAATTTTTTCACTATTCTCACATTCCATCAAAGCTAAATATTCATTGTGATTCAACTCATGGTACAATATTCCAACAAAATTCAATACTCCATGAGATTCAACTAAGCATCCAATCCAATAACAACACGATACCAAGCAAATTAAATCATTGTTTGGAGGATCAGTCAATCGAAAATTACAAAAACAGAATCAAACTTCGATCTGCAACATTAAAGTTTAAAAATGTGTTTTGAACGTAAAAGTGTATGCATATCTTACCCCTACTAAAAGACCTCCGAGACAGAGACACAACAAGACTGTTGAAAAATGATGAGATCGCCAAAACTTTGGCGTTTTAACCTTCATTTCAAGCTATTTCACACTTCTTCAATATTCTCCACCCATTACACGTCCTTTAAAAATTGAAACACAAATAGGGAAAGAACTTTAGCAGGCATATATAGTACCCCCAAGGTTCCAAAATTGGGAAACAATGATATGGTGGAAAACAAGATAAGCAACATGGGTGGGGATGGGGGGAAGGGGGTCAACGCCTAACTCGCGCCATCACAAGGCGTGTTTCACTTCTATAAAGAATGATAGATATGGCAAGAAATTTCATCAACTGATTCGCGTTTACTTCATGTGCCAAAGCTACGGTCTCCAGCATCACCCAATCCGGGGATAATAAACCTGAAAATTACAGAACAGGAAACAGTAATGGCATGATGCAGGAGTGCTATTTAGAGAAGTGAGCAACGTAAAAGGTTGTGCAATGATTGGTTACCCTTTCTCATTAACAGTTGGGTCAAGTATTCCAGCATATACGTGTAATCTGGAAAACAAGAAACAAGAGTTAAGGAAATCTACTAAAACGATTCAAATGCAGAAGATAGATATAAACTTCGAGTTGTTAAACTAATTACCGTGGAAACTTCTCACTAAGCTTTGTGAGAGCAGGAGGAGCAGCCACTGCACATACCTGAAAGATGCAAGTCATGTAATCAGCAAGTTGTAAACATAAACGTAACTAGAGACATCGAAAACTCAAAACCCTCACTCACTGAAGCAATGTTCATTCAGAAAATTTTCAGTTCAGTGTGTATTGAGTATTGAAAAGTATATTAGCGAGACCTAAACTCATAGAGTTACTCCATTTTCTCACACATGTTCAAGATGAGGTTTTCTGAAAATGCTTGAAGCAAATTCTAGAACTGCTTGAGAGACCAAAGAGAGGGCTGTCAAAACTAAGTATTTAAGCATGCAAGGTTTGTGGCAAAATATCAGTCGCAATATATGGCGCAAACAAATATTTTAGCAAATAAACATAAATGAATATGTTGGAAACCTACCACTTTAATCTGACTATTGTCAACCCCACGTTCCTTTATTAGGTCAATAGCTGCAACGATTGTACCACCTAGGAAGATGTAGAAAATCCAGTGAGATGAGAAAAGAAATCCGGTGACGAATACTTTTAAGCATAAAACTTAACGATTTATAGCTACTACCATGAGATTATACATGTGTCTGTCCATACATCCTACGAGATACACACATTAAAATACACAAACTGAAGTGAAGGAAAAGACAAATGATTGCCACAAAACGATAGACCAAGTCCGGTAGCAATTAATCTGGACTCCTTGGTGAGGATTTCCAGGGGAAGTACTTCCTTCACAAGACTTGCAAAGAATGCGCATAGCCTTGAATACTTACAAGGACAAAGGTTATTACACCCCCTATGCAATCTTGGTTACTCAATTCTGATTATAGAATCTAGAGCTCCAACTCATAAGGGGAGGGAAATTGGTTATGGTTCATTATTTCAGCAGAATGGCTGAACACATCATCTACTTGAATAATTTAAGAGTGTCTGTTATAAGAAACTAAGTGGCTCTACTCCAACAAATACTGTACCAATTAAAGCCCAGGAAGATGGAGCCTATAATTGTTTACAGATTCAGCTTCATTGCACTTCAGCAATTTGGCAGTGCAAGACAGAAAACAATTCAGAGAACAAGATAACAATATAAATGGAATAGAGAAAGCATAGTTCAGGACAAGAACCGTTGAACAAAATTTTCGACCCAAGTCTCATGATTATGCACGAACTGGAAAATATATGCCTAGCCTAACAGTTATTTGCTAGGTTAAAGAAAGTGCTTAGCTGATTTTATGTTGCGAGATGGAGAGAAGCAATATAAGTACAATAATAGGGAGCGTCCCTCCTATTGGTCAATATTCTGCAATGCTCGACCCAAATCTTGTTTTGGACAAGTAACTACTGGTAGAATCTCAGCATTTAGATAGATTGGAAATAGATAACAGATATATGAACCACGAGTTCCGTAAATAAGAAAATTACAGAAATATAGGGAGAGAAGTGTTGGTACCAGTTGCGAGCATTGGATCCATAACAATCACACGAGAACCTTCAGGAAATTTATCAGGCAACCTAAGGAATGGACGAAAAGAGTTACAAATTTTACCCCAAAGTTTGTTCACCAAAAGATGCAAGATAGACCAAGCACAAATAAAAGAAGAAATGGAGCAAGAATGTGTACTTATTGTACGAAAGCACATCATATTTCATACAGAAACCTAGTGCCACGTGATACTATAGTAAGCGACAGTCCAGCTTCAACAAAGCTACTTACTTGTTCAAGTATACAGAGGGCTGAAGTGTTTCTTCGTTTCTGCTTAATCCTTAATTTGAGAATGAAAAGAAGAATTAAAATCATGAGAAAGGAAAAAACACAAAAAGAACACAATGCAGGACTACATTTGATTTGGAACTTAGATTGACATAGTTTTAAATGTGATTGAAAATGAAACTCTGTTTTGAATGGTAAGGATGCAAATAAATGAGTGTTATCATGTACATGACACTCGTATGAAATAGTAGACTACTACACCATTATAAGTACAATCACCTTAATATTCAATCAACTAACTTATCTATATATAATTTGCACTCCGATAGATACCCACACCAACAGTTTAGTGAAAGAGGAAATTCTAGTTTCCTATGCTAAAAGATGATCATAACTTGTCCTTACCCAAATGATATGTTTTTGTAGCGGGCAAAATTGATGTTGCATGCTCTGCAAGAGCCAGACCAGCTCTCAAGATGGGAACAATCTGTAAAACAAGGAATTGGGTGCATGAATGACCATGGCATATCTTCATCTCTTTTATGCAAGATTGCTTCTCACAAATATATTATAAAAAACAACCACCAGAGTTGTTTAGTCAACCGGTTCCCATAGAGAAATCAAAATTGATAAACCAGGCCGGAGAAGATAGAGTCGAATAGAAAGCAATAGCTGAATTTTTGGACTACAAAGATGGAGAATATAGAAAAGCTTACTGCAACAGGTTCCCTTGGATCAACGAATTCCACAGATGCAATACCCATTGGTGACTGGATCTCTCCTGTGATGGTAGGCTGCAATGATGACGATAAGTATTTAAACCAACATTTGGTAAGGAAGATTGTTCACAAAACCATTGGCATCAATATGGCTTATACATAAGGGTGGTTTTGTTTTACTTTAATTGCATAAACATCAGAACAAAATGAAGTCATTTTCAATTTGAACATCCAAGTTTGCTACATTTTAATGAATTTATAATCTTACACGAGAGTTTTTTCAGACATAACGACAAAAAACACACTATCAGAACTCACCAACCAATCTCTTGAAGCTTCATACATAAGCAATCTACCTAGCTCAGCCATGGCATTCTCTACAAGGAAAACAGCCGATTGATATATACTTAATGAAAAAGACAGCCAAATATATATATCATACATGCAGAGAATTGAAGATGAGTATTAATCTAATTAGTCATTTATCCAGGAAAGAGAATTATCTGAATCTGTCGATATAGACATAGTACAACATTAGTGTGATTTGACAAAGCCTAGAATTTCTCAGGTCCTAAACATGCTTTGACTAAGTAATATCTCTAGGTGCTTCTCTAGCTCCACATAGCTACTTAATTTTGTATGCAATAGAAAGATAGCTAACAGAGTAAAAATAAGTTCTATGCAATTGTAGTGAGAGTAACAATGTACTATAAGATGGAGCATTTGGCCTTTAAGGCCGATATGCCACAAGACGAGTGACTTATAAATGTAGATATTATGATGTATGTACGGCCACAGTCCACAGAGTATTAGACAATATTATAAATAGTTGCATCCTACAAAGGTGCAAGTACCACACATAAAGGAAAAGCTTGAGATGGTTTGCCCATGTCCAGACTCCGGCATACACCTCATAATATACTTCTTGTTAGGTGGGACGCTATGACGACTGAAGGTGCCAAAATGAGACACAGTAGACACAGAATTATGCCTCAAGTTTAGGAATAAAGTTCAAATGGTGCAACTTAATATTTTCAGTACATAAAAGACACTGGCAAAATTCAGTAACAGACTCGGAGTTCACCAGTTCAGTACAATTTCTAACAAACAAAAGCTAATTTAAGCAGTATAATTTCTTCAATGAAAACTAATAGCATCAATTAGAAAATCTTCACATACTGAAAACAGGGCAAGGCGTCTGCTCATTTCGAAGAACTGATACCCAGTGCTTAATCAGAGGATGTGGCGGAACAAACACCTATATAATAACCAAAATTATTAATAAACTAACATTACAACATAACCAATTCAATTAAATAGCTTCTGTATTTGTTTACTAAGAAAACCATTTTGTCCCATCATCAGAAAGAGTTAAAAGAAAAATCCAAAAAAAAAGATTTCCCATCAAATTCCTTAAAAAGGGCAGCTCCAGCCTCCAAGGAAAGGCTGGAGCACAAGAGACTATTGTACGCAGACTTATCCTGCATTTCTACAAAGAGGCTATTTCCACTGCTCGAATCCAGAGATCACATGGAGACAACTTTACTAGTTAAGCCAAACCCATATCTAAACAACCAAAAAAAGCATTAAAAAAGTGAACTTTACCAGCATTCTATCACCAGAAATCACTTTGTTCTCCGTCGCCATTGAACAAACCACACTCTTCCTCCTAGTATAAAAATTACAACCCTGCAACCAAAAAATCCCAAAAGCTCAAAAATCCAATTTTATAAATTAACCATACACAACCCCAAGATTACATGAATTCTTGATTTGCCACAATCTGATATTTTTTGGGAAAAATCATAAATGCACTAAAACTTAGTACAAAAAAAAAAGGAAAACCCGTAAAAGGGTATATATCCATCATTACAAATTCATCAAACACAGTGCATATCAATAAATTATACACAAAAGGGGCTTAATGGGTTGTTAAGTGGGGTTCATTAAAATACCTTTTTGTAATGAAAATTGAGTGTGGGGAGATTTTGCCGACAGTATGAAGCGGCTGAGGAAGAAGAAGGTTGTAGAGTGAGAGGGTGGTCACGGAGTAAACGGAGGTGGGGGTGGGTATAAATACGGAAGTGGCACGCCATTGGTGAAACAAAAAAGTTAAGCTGAGAGAAGAATTGTAGCTGGATTGGGTATCAAATTGCTGATTCTTTGGGAACGGTGAAGAAGAGTTCTACAGAAACTACTACAATTTTGTTTTAGCAAATTGAGAAATTTAAGGTTGGCATATATTCTATCTTTCCCCGGTTGTTCATTAAAATGTTACTTTATATTCCATTTGAATGGTTATTAGTATTGTTTCATACATTATGGTATCATAAATATTTTATTAATTTTGATGGATAGAAGTACATAGTATATTGCTGGTCGGAGGTGATAATAGGTATCTTGTGGAGTTACTAGTTGAGTTGCGCAGATTCGAACATTATGATTATAAAAAAATAAAAAAATAAATATAATGTTTGAATGTATTATGTGTTTTCGGTCGTCTACTGATCGTTATATAGTATCGCATATTAATAACTTAAAGGATAAATCTTTAAAAAATATGTGATAAAATAGAATTATTAAATAATAAGTAAATACAAAATGGAAAAGAAAAATTAAGTAGGCGTTTGGCCATGCGATACCATATCACCATATGGTATCATGAGATGGAATCAGCGTTTGGACATGCGATTTTACGTTGATTTCATCTCACGATTCCATATTATGAGATGTGATTCCATATTCTCCAAAAATCATGATATGGAATTATATGGAATACCATATCATGATTTGAGATTTTTTAAACACAAAAATTGATCCACAAGTTTATATTATGTTAAAACAACCCCACAGACTTTTGGAGCTTGAAAAAATAGCAAAATACTGAAACAAGGCATGAACCATTATGATATTGACTCACAAGTGAAAATTGTCATAGCTTGTGCAGTGTTATATAATTATTTGCGAAAAGAAGTAATGAAATATTTATGGTTTATGATCATGAAAATATAGTTGCGGATGATATTAACCAAAAAATGACTCAAAGCAACAATGTTGGTTCATCTTCTCGGTCACATGATCGAGAAATGCATGTTCAATGTGAGGAAATTGTCATTATTATGTGGGAAGATTATATTAAAGACTAGTTCACTACAATTTATGTTCAATTTTTTTATTGAATTAAAGTTTGATAAAACAATTACTTAAGTGGGAAACAAATAGCTTTATGATCATTTATTATGCGATTTTATAATTTTATGTTTATTCGGTAAGATTGAATAAACAATTGAGACTATTTTAATAGTTTTACAACTTATGTGATTCTTATGTTTATGAGAAAATATATAACACAAAAATTACATATCGCATGTCCAAACAAAACCTCAATTTCATCTCATGATTCCATATTATGATATCATATCATGATTCCATATCACGATATCATATCATGATTCCATATCACGATATCATATCATGATTCCATATCACGATATCATATCGCATAGCCAAACGGGCCCTGAGGGAACAACTAACGACATGATTACTTTACACCAAATGATTGTTATATAAAAATGATACTTTTCATCTTTAGCTAATGAACTAATGAAGGAGTAATGATATGATATAATAACAATCAAAATAAATATTATATTTAAACTATATTACAATAACATTCAATAAAATAAAATACAATACAATATAATGTGTTTAAATTTGCACATATTTTACCTTTCAAAATCAAATACAATACAATATAATGTGTTTAAATTTGCACATATTTTACCTTTCAAAATCTTATTTTATGAAATTACATTGTATAGAGTATAGACACTTTTAATTATTTCTAATACCCCTTTTCTTTCTTAAAATAAGTATCGCTTTAATTACATCATTCTATAAAATATCTATAAAATATTACATCATTCTACAAAATAAAGAATGTATTGAAGTGCTGCTATTGTGCAGTATTTGTTTTGTTCATTGATGATATCATATGCTCCTTTTATTCTTATTAGTTTGTGGCAGAATCTAGTCATCAATTTTTAATAATTTTTGTAATTTTTAAATATTTTATCTGTCTATTATTTTATCTTATTATATCTTGTTCTTTCTATTCATTACGATAAAGATTTTCTCACCCATAAATGATGATAATTTTATATTATTTTGTGTACAAGACAAGAATGCAAAAAAAGAAGAAGATGAAATGTGAAAAAAACACTGTAGCTAGAGTGTATTGAGGTTAGTATAGTGAAGAAATAATTTTTCTATGTCTTCAACTAATTCAATATACAAAAAAGAAAATGAAGGAAAATGCTTTTTACGGTGGAGCATGTTGGGTTATGGAGGTTGATTAGGGCGTCATGCGGAAGCTTACAAATTTGCAAATCATATAGTTGATAAATTAGATGACACAAAAACTTATACTAAAATAAAATATTATTATATAGTTTCGCCAATTGGCCTACATATGAAAAACTAATAAAAAAAAACCTTAAAACTGTAGAGAGAAAAATCTCCCCATAAACAAAAGACTCTAAACGTCTACATTGTGGATTCTATTGTTTTTTGTGTTAGAAGAAACAAACCTATATTTATAGAATCCTAAAACCTTTCCTACTAGAAAAGGAGTCCTAAAAGGAGAGAATAAACCAAATATGAAAGAATATTATATTTTCCTTTTAAGAAAAGTAAAAACATTTATGGTAATGTTTTGTCTTTTCTTTAAGGAAAAAATAAATCTTAAATTATGGTAAGAAAATCAGGGCAAAACCCTAACAGAGCATTGAATTCTTTAACTAATTAAAGTTATTTGAGTTGTACGACGTTTCTTGTTATATCCTAGAGGGGATAAATTAAAAGTATTATTATTGAATTGATGTAGATTATGCCACTTCTCACCTTCACATTCAAAATGGTTCTTTGTTATACACTTGATAAATATTTCATGTTATGCACTTGATAAAGTAAATTTCATAAATGATATTTTATATTAATTGTGTTTTCTCACCCTCCATCACACCTTCTGCACTTCCATGGTAATAAAGAAGGGACCTTTTTATATATATCTATATAATTAATTATTCTTTAAAATAAATAAATTCTATTAAAACATAGTGGAATTTGCTAGGACATTTCAGTCACACTTGAGAAATAAAAAACAAAGGAAAAGTGTCAAAAATAATCTTCAACATAATTTTTACTAATTAAAGTTCATGAACAAAATTTGTGAATTATACAATCATTGAAGAACAAATTCATGAACTCAAAGGTTGTAATAAATACTCCTAATAAGATCAAAGAAGGAAAGAAGATTATCATTATCTTGAGCAAAGGGATTTGGAATATTTGGAGAGTTGTAAAAATAAACCATACAAATAGTTACATGATTTGCTGCCTCTCGAACTGGTGGATCTAAATTACCTTTGGAAAGTAAGGTATCACTCAAATTTTCAAAATTTGATTTCAAAAGTACATATTCATGAAGACACTTTCTGTAAATTTTCTTAAATTTTGGATTTGTTTCATTCAAAGTGATGGTGAAAATCTTCCTGTGAATATTGGTGTAATTTGAATATGCCATTTGAATCAAAACATATTCCAGATTGAACTTATTTCTTGCAAATTGAGCCACATCATTATTTCCCAAAACATCATAGCAAAATCTTGGTATATTAGATGAATCACAAGCTTTCTTAATTATTGGGGTTATAGCATATACTTTTAGATTTTCACCAAAAAAATCAACACTAGATAGAAAAATGTAGGGAAGGAAGAAGATTAATATGCTAATTGATCTCCCCATCTTTTATTTTATGTCTCACTTTGTTCTATCCTAATTTTTTTGTTTGAAATTATAAATATGAGTTGATTTTATATCTCACTTTGTTCAACATAGTACATAAATTTTCTTGAAATAGTCAAACTATTTTAAATTTTGTACGACTTATGAATTTAATAATATACTCTATGAAGTTATACTTCCCTCTGTGCAATAAAAGTCATCCATTATTGACTAGGCACAAGATTAAGAAGAAATCAATAATAGGGCAATTTTATCAAATGATCCTTATTAAATATAAGTCACGTAAATATTGAAAAATTATTAGTTTTTAATTGCAAGGGTAAAATAGATATAAAATGATAATTATTCATTTGGTGTTTTTATAAGTTAGACAAATATTATTGAAAATTCCAAAATATTATAATAAACAAGTAAAAATGAACGGAGAGTGTAATAACCTAATTCCATCATAATAGTCAATATCTTAAATATGCATTTAATGTTTTTTAATCCCGTTTGAGATTCTCACTAAGAGGATATATGCAAATCATCAAAACGATTTTCTCTTAATTTTTTTAAAATTCTAATCTTATATCCAACTAATAAGATATGTGGAGAATGAATGTATTTATTGAATCTGTCTCCTCTCCATTTTCTTCAAGTTCTTTGCTTAGATGAAAATCACACGACATAAGTGAAAATTAATATCTAAGATATATATATATATATATTTATGGATGGATAATATATTAATATAATTGTGGCATTATTAATATATTAATTATTTAAATCATGATTAAAATATTTTTTTAATTAATTAAATCTTAACTATTAATTTTCACTAATGTCATGTGTTTTCCATCTACGCAAAAACTTGAAGAAAATGGAGAAGAACTGAATCCAATAAATACATTCATTCTCCGTATATATATTAAATTTTTTTCTCTTTTCTATTTTTTCGCTGCGAGTATTTATCTTTTTTTTTTTTAATATAGTTAATCTTACACTGCAATTATCTTTGGAGTTTGCTAGACATTTAGGTACATACAGAAAAAAAAAGCAATCATATTGAGTCACACTTGAGAAATAAAAACAAAGGAAAAGTGTCAAAACTCAAAAATATTCTTTAACATAACTTTTACTAAATAAAGTTCATGAATAAATTTGTGAATTATACGATCATTTAAGAACATACATTACTTCAAGTTCATGAACTCAAAGGTTGTAATGAATACTCCTAAGAAGATCAAAGAAGGAAAGAAGATTATCATTATCTTGAGCAATGGGATTTGGAATATTTGGAGAGTTGATAAAATAAACCATACAAATTGTTACATGTTCCGCTGCCTCCTTAACCGCTCGAACATATCTATAACTTTCAAAGAGTAAGATATTAATCAAATCCTCGAAATTTAATTTCAGAAGTACGTACTCATGGAGACACTTTCTGTAAACTTGCTTAAATTCTGGATTTGTTTCATTTGAAGTGATTATCAAAACCTTTCTGTGAATATTTGTGTAATTTGAATATGCCATTTGAATTGTAGTATCTTCGAGATTGAACTTAGTACTTGCAAATTGAGCCACCGGATCATTTCCCAAAACATCATAGCAAAACTTTGGTATATTAGATAAATCACACGCTTTCTGAATTAATGGGGTGATAGCATATACTCTTAAATTTTCACCAAAAAGATCAACACTTGATAGAAAAATGTAGGGAAGAAAGAAGATTAATATACTAATTGATCTCCCCATCTTTTGATTTATTTCACATACCATAGTATCATAGTATATAAGTATTCTTGTAAAAGTCAAACTATTTAAAAAAAAATCCAATTATAAATATAAATATTCATTTTAAAAAAAAGATAAAAAATAATATGATTTCTGAATTTGCCTCCATGGTAATAGTCAATATCTTAAATATGCATTTAATTTTATTTCCTGTTTGAAATCTCACAAAGAGAATATATGCAAATCCTCAAAATAATTTTTTTTCTTAATTTTTCTAATTCTAATTAAGAAGATTAATGATCTTATATCATAATTAATAAGATTCTAAACATATGGAGAATGCATGTACTTACTCGATTAGACTTCTTTCCATTTTCTTCAGGGTTTTTTCTTAGATTGGAGATACATGATAGCTTATAAGTGAAAATTAATGGCTAAGATTCAATTGATTAAAACAAAATTTTAATCATGATGTAGATAATTACTTTTTCATAAAAAAATTATAATGCCACAATCATTGTAATATATTATTTGTCCATATATATATATATATATTATAATTTTTTTCTCAACTCTTCTAAATTTTTTTTACCTCTCTCCTTTTTTTTTTAGTTTTTTTTAATCGAGTTAATCTTATATTGCAATTATCTTTGGAAATTTCTCTTAAAAATTACTTATTACAGAGAACTATTAGTGAAAAAGTTATTCGCAGGTAAAAAAAAATAGAAAAAGAGAAAGGAATTAATAATATATATGATTGCATTACTATTTTTTTTTATGAAATATTAGTTATCTAAATCATGATTAGAATCTTGTTTTAATCAATAAGTTCTAGGCACTAATTTTCACCTATGCTATAGCCTATATGTCTCGAATCCAAAAAATATTTGAAGAAAAGAGAAATGGAAAGGAATCGAATTCGTCAAATCCTAATCTTAAGTATATTTTATATAAAGAAGAAAAATATTTAAAGTGATTGAATAAATATTCATATAATATTATTTTTCACATAATAAATTAAGATATTTTGGTCAAAGTTTCGAGACATATTAGTGGGTAATCTTAGAGATTCTATTTCTATCAAAATAATTAATTATTATACTCTGATTATTATATTATTAAAAAAGAAGATAGCTATTTTAAACTTGTAGAAGGGTGTTTTTTTCACAAAAGGGAGATCGATGATAATTGTCGTTATAGATAAAAAGATGTTATAGAAAGATAAAATATAACATAAAAAAAACAATTTTGAGAAAAACCTGAACGGTATAGTAAGGTGCAATTATAATAGTTCTGTTTCTTAAAAAAATTGTAAAAGAAATAATTTATCCTTTAAAATAAATTGTTCAATTTTTTTCTTGTTGATAAGTTATTTTCTCATGTGGTTTACGCTTGGGTACTCACACTAATTCCTTACAGTAGATTAAGAATTTTATTTTAATTAACCCATAAAAATCTCGATTAATATAAATATTCAATTAGTATTGGACCTAATTTCGTGTTAAGAGTAAAAAATGTAGAAAAAATTAAAGGGTTATTTTTTACCTAAGCCAAACAAAATTGTCAATCATATCTCAAACATAAGAATTAAAAAAACAAAATAATGATAAAAATATCCCTCGATGTAAAATTTTCTTAAATTAGGTTTATGAATTTGTAAATCTATAAAAATACAATGAATTTGCTAGTCATTCAACATAAATTTGCGATTTAATCACACTTGAGCAATAAAAAAAACAAAAGAAAAACTGTGATTCTTCAACATAATTTTTATTAGATAAAGTTCATGAATAAATTTTCGATTTATACGATCATTGGATAAAATACATTCTTCCAATTCATGATCACAAAGGTGCAACATAAATATCCCTCAACAGTTCAAAAAACATTTGAAGATTTTCATTATCTTGAACAAAAGGATTTGGAATATTAGGAGACCTTATAAAAGAGAGCATACAAGTGAATAGATGATTCGATGCTTCTAGAGCCGTTCGTCCCAAATCACCACTAAAGGTTACTTTATTAAGCATATCCTCAAAATATGATTTCAAAATTACATACTCATGTAGACACATTCTGTAAACATGTTTATATTCAGGATTTGTTTCATTCGAACTGATTATCAAAACCTTTCTGTGAATATTTGTGTAATTTGCTCGTGCCATATCAATTATAATAAATTCTAGATTCGTCTTAGTACTTGCACGTTGGGCATTCTCATCATTTCCCAAAACATCAAAGCAAAAACTTCGCACAGTAGAAAAATTACAAACTTCTCGAATTATTGAAGTAATAGCCTGAACTTTTAAATTTTCACCAAAAAAATCAACACTACATAGAAAAATGTAGGGAAGAAATAAGATTAATATGCTAATTGATCTACCCATTTTTTGTGTTCTATTCCAATTTTTTTGTTTGAGATTAATTATAAATAAAATTGGTTTGATATATATAATAATAATAATAATTAATAAGTAACATAGCATAGCATATAATTTTTCTTGAAAAAGTCAAACTATAATTTATTGTCCTATTATAAACTTAAATATCTATCCCTTTCTGAGATTATAATATTCTAAATTTGACTATACATTGTATAATGGTCAACAACTTAAATATTCTTATTTTATTTCCTGTTTGAGATCCACAAATAGATATATACAACTGATCAAATGAAATTTATTAAATTTTCCTAATTAAGAAGATTAATGATCTTATATACAATTAATAGGATCCTAAACATATATAGAATGTATTATTTACTTTAATTTTCTATCATTGGTCATATTATGATATTATGCTAAATATAAACTCTTTCTTTTCAACTTTTTAAAGTAAGATGTTAAAATTCAAAACAATTATCTAATTTTGGAATAAAATAAATTTTACGGGTGGTTAAATGTTTTAAATTTATTATACTAAAGTCATTATACATAAAAACAAGAAAATTCCCAAAAAATAAAATGCAGAAAATAATAACACATCCGAACACATTTTTTTAAAATCAAAGAAGACTGTATTGTTTTATTGTATTTTTTTATATTTGTTGTATTATAACACATTTATTATTACAGTTCATTTTAATTTGACTAATTTTTAGCTATCATCAATTTATTCCTTTTTACCTATTACAGACTTAAATATATTATTCCTTTTTATTATGTAATTAATTATATGTTATTTTAAATTTGTTTCCATATAGACTTATTAGTCAACCTCTAAAATATTCATTTAATTTCGTATCCCGTGTGAGATCATTTCACAAAAAGAATATATGCAAATGCTCAAATAATTAAAATATTTTAAAATTATCCTAATTGATTTATTCTTCATAATAAATAAAATCTATAAAAGCATGACGAAATTTACTAGCAAAACATTCAATCACAATTCATATCTAGTCAAACTTAAGAATTGAAAGACAAGTAGGAAAAATATAAAAAAATATCCCTTAAAATTAAATTTATTAAATTTAGTTCATGAATTAACTCATGAAATTTGTGAACCATACAATCATTGAAGAAAATAAATTCTTCTATTTCATGATCACAAAGGTGCAAAATAAATATCCCTAATAAGTTCAAAGAAATAAACAAGATTTTCATTATCATGAGCAAAAGGATTTAGAATATTTGAAAATCGGGTAAAATAACCCATACAAGTAAATATATGACTCGATGCATTCTGAGCCGCTTGATCCAAATCACCTTGCAAGTGTAAGACATAAATCAAATTCTCAAGATCTGATCTCAGAAGTAAATACTGATGGAGACAATATCTGTAAATTCGCCTAAATTCTAAATTTGTTTCGTCTGAAGTAATTGTCAGAACCTTTCTTGCAATTTTTGTGTAGCTTGAATACGCCAACTTAATTGTAATATCTTCGAGATTGAACTTAGTTGTTGCCCATTGAGCCCTTGAATCATTTCTAAAAATATTGTTGCAAAAATCTTGTACAGTAGAGAAATCACAAGCTTTTTGAACTAGTTTAGGGATATCATTTGCTCTTAAATTTGTACCAAAGAGATCAACACTTAATAGAAAAATGTAGGGAAGGAGGAAGATTAATGAAATTGTTGAAGAACTAGAAATTGATCTCCCCATTTTTCTTTTATCTCACTTTGAAATTATAAATATGGGTTGGTTTAATATATAAAATGCAAAAAAATAATTAGTAACATATCATAGTTTAGATATTTTCTTGAAAATATAAAACTATTAATTGTTGGGTTATGGAGGTTGATTAGGGCGTCATGCGGAAGCTTATAATTTGCAAATCATATGATAATAAATTAGTTGACAAAAACTTAACTAAAAACATAATATTATTATATGAAATCTAATATAAAAGAAAAATATTAAAACTATTGAGAGAATAAATCTCCCCATAAACAAAAGTCTTTAAACGACTACATTGTGGATGTTCTTGTTTTTGAGTTAGAAGAAACAAACCTATATTTATAGAGTCCTAAAACCTTTCCTACTAGAAAAGGAGTCCTAAAAGGAGAGAATAAACCAAATATGAAAGAATATTATATTTTCCTTTCAAGAAAAGTAAAAACATTTATGGTAAT